>OY992896.1:54964988-55092488 GCA_963921405.1 Cepaea hortensis
AATCATCATCATGTGTCGCGCTGTTAAGCGTGGGCGACCAAGGTTCGCCATATCACACCATCATCAAATTCTTGAATAAGGTCTGTGTTCTTGTCCCTATTGGCAGCCCACAAACCCAGGAAGGCAATCTGCCTATGGGAGGAGGAGTCCAGAAAAGAATCCTCAACCGTCGAAATCGGAAGATGATGGAGCAAGTGGTACGGAACTAGAAAGCGGACATATAAGTACTACAATGGATGCTATACACCACGCATAGCAAACGTTGATCGCAAAAGAAAGCAAAGTGCCTATAGCGCCATGTGACCAAACCACCGGGTAGTCATCCCTTTGCCTTTATCTTGATCCTTTCCGGTAGATGTCCATCAAATAAACTTTCTGACACGTCACATGAATAAATTGATTGGATCTTCTGTTCTCAACCGTTGTACTTATTCAGATTCAGAAGATACATTCTACGCACACCTTTATTTTTCGTTTTCGTTCGATCGGTTTGAACTCAAGCGACATCTGCAATTGCAGCAAAAATCTCATACATTGGCTGTAGTTAGTGTTTGAGGCAGCTTAATGTAGGGTGTGTGTATTGACATTCAATACTTGGATGAGAAGAGAACGGATACACGGACAATCTGATAGCAACTAGTACCATTAATATTTGCAATCTTCGCTGGTTGTTGAAGATGAGGACGGTGCGCATTTGGGAAGTTCCGAGTGTTGTAATTTCGGTTCTTGACGCTACGCAACTGTTATGACAAATTATCAAGTTTAATGTGTGTGCTGTAATGTCTTTTCTTGACTCAACTCAACTCAGCTCTTATAACAGATAACTCAAGTTTAATGTGTGTGATGTGATGTCTGTTCTTGACCCAACTCAACTCTTATAACAGATAACTCAAGTTTAATGTGTTTGCTGTGAGGTCTGTTCTTGACTCAACTCAACTCAACTCTTATAACAGGTAACTCAAGTTTAATGTGTGTGCTGTGTGGTCTATTCTTGACTCAACTCAACTCTTATAACACATAACTCAAGTTTAGTGTCTGTGCTGTGAGGTCTGTTCTTAACTCAACTCAACTCAGCTCTTATAACAGATAACTCAATTTTAATGTGTGTGCTGTGAGGTCTGTTCTTGACTCAACTCAACTCAGCTATTATAACAGATAACTCAAGTTTAATTTGTGTGCTGTACTGTCTGTTCATGACTCAACTGAACACAACTCTCATAACAGATAACTTAATTTAATGTTAAAGCTATCTATTGCATTGCCAGTGAGAAGCTCAGAAAGCAGGAACTCAAAAACGAATTTGAACGTGAGCGAAGTAGATGTCTGAAGGCAGCTGAGTCATTCATGAAGGTGAGTGCTGAAGACACGGAGTGATGTAGTTAGGTTTTCTGGGAACAATCAACTCAAGCTGGACATATCCAGATCTTAAAATCTTCATCTTTTTCTTGTGAGGAGTCTTGTCACGCAGCGCAGAGTTATAACAACTGAATGTGATGGCTCGGCATGGCAGTTAAGGGTGTTTTTACTCTTTTTAAGGTGAGGAAAAGAGTTCATAAAGTCTACACTGAATCAATCCTGATGCGCGGAAGCAAATGATGGACAATAAACATGCAAGTGAGGAATTATGTGGAGGATGAGCTTATGTGGTTTTATAGAAGAATAATGAGAACATTTGGGACGGATCAAAAGAGCAATGAAGATATCATGACAGATTATAACTGGTTACTCACATAAGATGTAGACAGTCCACAACATCAGTTGAGCGTGTCAAGTGAAGAGGAAAGTTGGATTATGTCGTTACAACGGGAAAGCTGGAGAGGTTGATTAGCAGGGGCAGACAAAGAGAGAAGATACTGGACAGTTTGACTTCATGGCATGAAGAAACATCAATATCAGAAATGTTTGGCAGCACAAAAGTCATAATGCACATGACAGACATGATCAGCAACCCTACACGGCATGGACTATGCACAGACGAATATTGTAAAGTTAATATAGTAGTGTTACTATTGTAGAGTTAATATAGTAAAATTAATATAGTTAATATGGTAGAGTTATTACAGTAGAGTGTAAATACTGGATAAAAAACATTGTATTCCCTTAGTGAATGTAAACACAGAAGCCACAAACTGTATGTTGCACGAATACAGTAATGCCAGACAATAAATCGTGCAACCTTATGTTCGGGGCTTCTCTGTTTAATGTGGTAAAGTTAATGTAGTAGAGTTAATGCAATAGATATGTTACAGTCGAGTAGTAAACTATTGTTGATGTAGTATATTTGTAAAATAGAATTAATGTAGTAGAAATTATGTAATATAGCTGACGAAGTATGCAGATGTTGTGACTTAATTTAGTAGAACAGTGGTTCTCAACCGGTGGGGTTTCCGGGAGGGGGGGGGGGCGGAGGATTACGATTATTTCAAGATCGCATTAATACAAGAATCGATTACTTGATATTGTTTTTCCCTCCATACTTTAAGCTTCTGTACTTCTAGCCCTTCTGAAATTCGATTTATAACGTAAACAGACCCGTAAATTACGTTCTATGTAGACGTCTAGACTTGTTCTAGTATGTGTTCATAAATTTAGCCTCTATGTTTACGTATACTGTGTAAAAAAAAGGGGGGGGGGTATTGGGAGGGATTACGAAAGGGGGGATTGACATTATGAACTTATGGTGAAGGGGTGCATGGGCCAAAAAAGGTTGAGAACCACTGTAGTAGAGTGTATATAACAGAGTGTGGTATTTTGCAAATGACAAGGTTAGAAACTTCACACCAGTCGTCTGTCTGAATCATCTGATCTTACGTGACATGACCCGTGACAGGATGTTGCAATCTATCCCCAAATTTATTGGCTCTTTGTGAATTATAATACCATTTAGAGTCCTGGAGATGTGGATGTGCCGAAGAATATGTCGTATTTCATGGAAACAAAAGTAAGCAAATACAGCGGTTCTCAAAAAACTGGGAACGAAAAGAAAGATGATGAAAGAAATAAAAAAGAAAGTGAAATATTTCGGCCACATTAAAAGATATAACACTCTTATAAAAACCATACTGGAGGGTAAGGTTGAAGGCAAGCAATTAAGAGATAGACAATGATATAAGTAGGAAGATAACATTAATAGATCGAAGAACAACAATCTGACACAATGTACAGTCAGGGCGAGAGGCAGACAGTTTTGGAGATCCATTGCAGCCAACCTTCATTATGGAGACGGCACATGGTTGATTGATCAGTTCAGTAGTTTGTCGCTGTTTTCAGAACTGCCTCATGCCATTAAAAGCAACGCAAAGCACTTTGCTTCCAAATTGCCAACAACTGATTTCGAACCCTTATGTGATAAGACTAGGATGAATTCAACCGTAGTTTGCTGTAGATGGAGTATAGACCACTACCTTCAACAAACGGTCAGCATGGGCGAATGGATAAGACCGCTGGCTCTTAAATTTCCGGTGTGCTCATGCCGAGGTAGCAGGTTCAACCCCTACACAGGTCAGCTGGACTAAAATGTTGATTTCTCGACCTTGACTCTGGGGCGTAAATTACAAGTACCCCAGAAGTAGAAGTTGGCTCGCCTGAAGGCGAGAGGCACTGGTAATAGGGAAAACTAATGACATGCAAAAATCAGTCTAGTGCCCTACCCAAGTAGTAGAACTTATATGTACTACACTTGAAATCAAAGCGAGCGAATGCAAGGAAAAACAATACCTTGAACATTTTGCGCAGTAAAGACTTGTTTTTCATGATATGATTTAAAGCCATGGTTTCAATGCCTGATAACTCAACTAACACATACTGTTGTTTCCCTGATTACTTAATGCCAGGCGCTGGACAAGCACAACCTTCATGGTGAAGTGGTCATCTCAAAGGAGCAGCTCAAAGATGCCTTAGAGGATGTAAGCATGGTATCTTAGTGTATTCCATTTGTTTGTTAGAGTAGCTTTAAACTCAAGCGTAGTCCATACGCATGCTAATACTGCTAGTGCATTGGACTATGTTTCCTGTGGATTAGCTTTCCCTATTACCAAGAATCCGGTGAATTCGCTCCGATTTCAGAGGCAACTGTAAGTTACATACCCAAGTCATGAACGAAAAGTGGGACGCAGAGGTGTTTCCAAGGCACCAGGGCCGGGTTACAAACTGGCCAAGACCTATTGATGCGTCCTCGTCGAGCGTCCTGGGCAACAGGTCCCTTCGGGGTCCTGGCTAAAGTCAGTAGGATCGCCGATTCCTCCGAAGTCGGAGAGTGTCTGCCTGTACGGCGAGGAACCACCAGTCTGCACACCAATAAGCCAGACATGGGACAACGGATACTCACGCAAAACTCAGGTCCTGTACGACATCACACTGATGTTGGACAACAGGATGCCTTCATCCGACATACAGGACTTCGCGTTGGAGCTCAAGCCAACGAACACAAGCAAGCAAGCAAGCATGAACGAAAAGTCAAGATTTCAGTCCAACTGAGTGGTGTAGGAGTTGAACCCCCGATCAGAACGTGGGATATTTTTAGAACTAGTGCTCTTACTTATTAAGCCGTGCTGGCCTCCTTCTGTGTGTGTGTGTGTGAGTGTGTGTGTGAGTGTGTGTGTGAGTGTGTGTGAGTGTGAGTGTGTGTAAGTGTGTGTGAGTGTGAGTGTATGTGAGTATGTGTGTATAGACTATACTGTGTTGCGCTGGTCGTCATGTCTGCCTCACAGCCCTCTGTCTCGCGTACCGATAATCTGTATTTTCGTCCGCTTGCTGTGAATTCAAACGTAGTCCACAGACTACAAGTTTGCAGTTACAGCTAGTGAGTGCACGGGGCTGATTTTTATGGGTGGACTAGCTTTCCCTCAGAAAACTCACTCAGACTACTGAGGTACTTGCAATTAACGTCTTCAGGTCAATGAAGACAAGTCGAAATTTCAGTCCAACCGACTGGCGTCTGAACGAAAACAATGATTTCTAACATTGATGTTTCTCCATTTCATGATGCCAAACTGCTCAGCACCCACATTTCTCTCACTCCCCTTAACTCTGATTCCCTCCCATTTTTCGAATGTCTTGACGCATTCCGGCTTTCATAATGTGCCCAGAGAACGTGGCCTGTCTTCTTGAGATGCGAGAAACCAGCTCTCAATGTGAGCTAACTTCTTTCAAGATGTCTTCTTTACTCGTTTTATCTATGCATGCTGTTCTTAGCAATCTTCCATACAACTACATCACTGCAGATAATTCCTCAGTAATCTGGTGAGTGTCCATCTTTCACTTCCACACATCAGGACATACGCTTTATAGTAATTTAGTCTATAAATGAGGAGCGGCTGGCCGAGAGGCTAGAACGCCGGACTCTCATTCGGGAAACCCGGATTCGATCCCTCGGTAAGGTGTGGGATTTTTTTTCTGTCGGGGGCAAAAAGAAAATCCTAACCTGCACAGTTCGCGGCGACTGCACTAGCCAAGCGGCCTTTATTCCTCAGGCTCAAAGACCCCTCTGCCATACACCGCAAGGTACTATATTGGCAGTAAATGACAGTTGACAGTCTATAAATGCCCCATCACAGTGAATGTACACCGTTGTTGGTGTCCGTGGGGATATTTATCTGAACCTGATACACGTATCTTGTAATTACTTCGTTCATTTAGTTTATCTGATTTCTATTAGATATTTGATATGTTGTGAACCATATTGAAGACGTAACTCTTGGGTCTAAAGGATTGGCGTTCAGATGAATTTAACCCTAAGACAGCTTACATCTAATGGGATGAGGTTGGTCTAGACCAGTAGTTCCCAAACTTTTCAAGCAGAGGGCCATATCTACTATTTTCGGTAGTTAAGCGGGCCATAACGTTATAAAATTATAAATGTCGTGCAATATCATTCTTACCTTTCTTAACTTTCGTCAACAAAATTCGAAAACTTTAAAAGCAGTCAGTGTCAGACAACACTGCTTTTTTTTTGGGGGGGGGGGGGGGGGGGGGGTTAAAATCAAAAGTTCATTTAACAATAAATTTTTAATCAGTATTGTTTACAAAATTATGTTACACTTGTAACTGTTCTTCATAACCAGTTACGTAAGTTCAGATACCAGTTTATCAATGTCTACTCACAAATCTGTCGTTCCCAAAGTCATAAGCGCAGCTAGGTTACTGTCGGTGAGGTTAGATCGTTGCTTGCTTTTTTATAACGGAAATTGCGGAAAATGACTGCTCGCATCTGTAAGTCGAACCAAAATGACAAATCGCAAGTGTTCAAATTGTTCGGAAGGCAATAGTCTATAAATAGTGTGTATGGACAAAGCTTGAGTTCAAAGCGAGCAAGCGCAAAACAAAAATATTACATTAAACTAGCTGACCCGGCCCGGCTTCGCCCAGTACCTGGTGGGGAGCATCTCATTTAATTCATATAGGTAGTCATATAAGTTCTCGTTCCCGTTACCGACTATCTGTCTGTCTGTCTGTCTGTCTGTCTGTCTGTCTGTCTGTCTGTCTGTCTGTCTGTCTGTCTGACCCGGCCCGGCATCGCCCAGCTCCTGGTGTGGAGCATCTCATTTAATTCATATAAGTAGTCATATAAGTTCCCGTTCCCGACTGTCTATCTGTCTGTCTGTCTATCTGTCTGCCTGACCCTGCCCGGCTTCGCCCAGCCCCTGATGGGGAGCATCTCATTTAATTCATATGAGTAGTCATATAAGTTCCCGTTCCCGTCTGTCTGTCTGTCTGTCTGTCTGTCTGTCTGTCTGTCTGTCTGTCTGTCTGTCTGTCTGTCTGTCTGTCCCTCCCTCTCTGTCTGTCTGTCTGTCTGCCTGTCTAATCATTTATTGGTTGCAGTTAGAACAACCTAGATAAACGAAGACCAACTTACAAAAAGCATTAGAAAGAGCACTTGCAAAGGTCTTTACATCTTCCCAACAATTAACTTGGGTAAATGGAGCGGCGGCAGCAGCAGCAGCAGAAGAGAACAAGGAGGAGTATGAGCTGGGAGGAGGAAGAGGGAGGTGGAGGAGGGAGGAGTTGGAGGGAGGAAGAGATAGGCGGAGAGAGGAGGAGGAGGGAAGAGGAGGGAGGAGTAGGAGTAGGGAGGAATAGGATTGAGGAGGATGGATTAAGAGGAGGAGAGAGGAGGAGGAGGTAGGAGGAGGGAGGAGGAGGGAGGAGGAGGAGGAGGAGAGAGGAGGATGAGAGAAGAGGAGGAGGGAGGAGGAGGAGGGAGGAGGGGGATAAGGGAGGAGGAGGAGGGGGAGAAGGGAGGAGGAGGAGGGAGAAGGAGGAGGGAGGAAGAGGGAGGATGAGGGGGAAGGATGGAGGAGGGAGGAGGAGGAAGAAGAGATGAGGAGAAGGGAGGAGGAGTGATTAGGAGGAGGAGGAGAGAGGAGGAGAGCAAGGAGGAGGGGGAAGAGGGAGGAGGAGAGAGGAGGAGGAAGAGGGAGGAGGAGGGAAGAAGAAGGAGGAGGGGGAGGGAGGAGGGGAGGAGGAGTAGGGAGGAGGAGTAGGGAGGAGGAAGAGGGAGGAGGAGGGAGGAGGAAGAGGGAGGAGTAAGAAGAAAGAGGAGGGAGGATGAGGGAGGAGAAGAACGCAGGAGGAGGAGGGGGAGGAGGGAGGAGGAGAGGGAGAAGGAGGAAGATGGAGGAGGAGGGAGGAGGAGGGAGGAGGAGGGAGGAGGTAGAGGGAGGAGGAGGAAGGAGGAGGAGGAGGAGGGAGGATGAGGAGGGAGGAGGAGGAAGAGGGAGGAGGAGGGATGTGGAGGAAGTAGGAGGAGGGAAGAGGAGAGAGGATGAGGAGGGAGGAGGAGAAGGGAGGAGGAGGGATGAGGAGTGAGGAGGAGAGGGAGGAGGAGGGAGGAGGAGAGGGAGGAGGAGGGAGGAGTAAGGGGAGGAGGAGGAGGAGGTAGGAGGAGGAGGGAGAAAAAGAAGAACGCTGAAGAAGAAGAAGAAACCTGGCATTGCATTTCCATATACATAAGGTCAAAGGGAGACTTAGTGGCCCCGCTGTTAAACTGCCCCCTTCCGCTCTGAAAGTCATAGGCTCGATTTTGATCTCCGTCTTTCGAATTACGGTTGCACAGTTTTTCGGAGACCGACCACCCCCACCCTCACCCCCATAAACGTTGTCTGAGTTAGGGAGTTCGTGCTCAGAGCAAAGAGGAGGAGCTCTAATGAAAGAGACTAAGCCATCTGGGATAAAATACAGTGCAGTAAAGTTGATCCTGGTGCTTTTGAAATGTTTGCCGGTAAGGATTGTACATGTTCGTGATGTTTCCGCCACACGTTTGGGGTATTTCATTGTCAACAGACTCCAGTCCCTTTTCCAAAGGGATATAACCTGTAGATAAACGACTGGTATCTGCAGACTCGAGAGAATGGGTCGCCAGCCGATTTCATTTGAGCACCTATTATTATATTTCATGTAAACCGCTATGGCATAGTGGCTATTACGCGTGCCTGCCGACCCAGTAACCATATGTTCAAATCCCCATAGAGGCGAATTGTTTCGAAAATTGACCAGGACTTCCAGATCGACTTATCCTAAAATGGATGCCAGGACATGGCCTGAGAAGTTAAGGCGGGCGGTATGATATGACAACATCACTCATCATCATCATCATCATCATCATCATCATCATCATCATCATCATCATCATCATCATCATCATCATCATCATCATCATCATCATCATCATCATCATCATCATCAAGTGCCATGCCTAATGGCGTAGACGTTCATGCCTCTTCACAGATCTAGGTCTTTCGTGTTTTGGAGAAACTCTGCTTTTGATATTCCTCCGTGCCACCGTCTCGATCCATCCAGCATCATTTCTCTTGGTCGGCCTCTGCCTCTCTTCCCCTCGATGTTTCCAGTCGTCACGATGTTCTCCAATGCCTCTCTTCTCATCACATGAACAAGGGAAACTGTTTGCCTCTTTCTTATTGTTGTATATAATGTTCTAGTTTCATCAGCCCCTTTTTATGCGTCGTTAGTTACTCTGGCAGTCCAAGATATTCACAACATTCGTCTCAGGAACAACATAACCCATCGAGTGCAAATAGGTGTATAAACAATTGGGGCTATCATCGCATACCCAGTACGGCGTGTGAAGTGGCCCATTACTAAGTGTCCTATTGTCACAGAACAACGATCATCTTTACTTACTGTCCCATTGTCACAGAACAATGATAATCTTTATTAACTGTCCCATTGTCACAGAACAATGATCATCTTCACTAACTGTCTTAATGTCATAGAACAATGATCATCTTTAGGTGGTTCATAAGAATTTTTGGATTCTCAACAGGAATCCTGCTTCCCACGAGAAGATCAAGAATTCCTCTTTGGAAGCAATATTTCTGTGGATGAAGCTTTTGAGAGAATAGACAAGGATTCTAATGGCCAGGTATTTGTTTCCATCTGTCCTAATAGTGTAGACTAGTTCAGCGGTTTTCAACCTGTGCGCCGTGGCGCCCTTTTAACTTCTGACTGATGGTCAAGGGGGCTGGGAGTAAGCGTGTACTATTTTCCTAATGTTGATGTGAACAGATACTTCTGTTTTAGATTTCTTGGGCACATTATGAGGTGAAATCAACGTAAAAACCTGGTGACATCTATCAAACTTGTTGGTAAAAGAACAAGGGACACATTAAGATGTAATTAAGTGGATAGTTTGACCATAAAAGCAGGCTCTGTGGCGAAGGAGTTACGAATGCAGTTCATAATCCCGCATACCGCGTTAGAAACACAGCTGCGGACGATATTGGAAGCAGGCCGCTTTGCGTTGGTTTTCATACAAAGGTATGAGTGCCGGTCGTTTAGAACACATTGGAAAATTACTGAGAGTAAACTTGCCAAGAAATCACAAACATACCACATAAACGCTGGGGTTGACTGCGACATCATGTGAAGGATATGCAACTAACTTTTTTGGGCTCTAAGGCATGGTCCGTAAAAGAATACAGGCCTGATCGAAGACTCTGGTGATCATGTGAATGGCGAACCATTACGGTCCACGATTATCAGAATTATACATGATGATGATGATAATAATAACGTCGTTATCTGTACCGCTTTTTTTTTATAGACTGTTGAGGTGTTAAAGCCTCTTTTGTGTATATTATTTATTGTACGTTT
Source organism: Cepaea hortensis (assembly GCA_963921405.1). Classification (NCBI taxonomy): domain Eukaryota; kingdom Metazoa; phylum Mollusca; class Gastropoda; order Stylommatophora; family Helicidae; genus Cepaea; species Cepaea hortensis. The sequence goes on from OY992896.1 coordinate 54,975,102, forward strand.
AGCTTTGTCACAGTTGGTAAAATTGCAGTATTTTTATGTACATCATTAAAAATCACACCCACGCACATCTTTCTCTCGTGTTCATTAAAGTTAGGCTAAACGTCGAAACATCCATATCTTGTTAACAGTGCTCATAAAAGTTAGGCTAAATGTCGAATCATTTATAACTTGTTAACAGTTGTCATACAGGAAAGCTAGAGGACGAATGCGTTTGGGCTACAAGGACATAACTAGATTCGAGCTCTGCTAGTCTTGATAGCTATTGCTTGGACAAATAATATTATGGATGCCTTGATTGATTGGTCGGTGAATATCCTAGAAGATTGGATTTAACTCTTAAGTCAAAATATTGAGGAGCAGATGTAACGCAGCGACTGGAGAAAAAGAGATTCATTATATGAACATTACATGTGGAAGGAATAAATGTTCGAGACGCATACTTGTATCTCACCTGGGGAAATTGTGACGAACAATCGATTGGATAAGTGGGAAACGCATCACAAGGGAGACAAGGATGGACGACACCGCTATTTACTGGCATGGGCGATCACGCTTCTCCACATCTCGCGACCTCAAACAGCAGGTTTCAGTCCCTGCGCTGATACCCTTTTGTGCGTGACAAGGAACTCTTAAGAATGGTCTCATGTCCTTCTTCCTCTATCTCTCTTTCCACAAATCGTTCCAGTTGTCACAACATGGTCTGGTTTTTGTCTTCTAATAATGTGGCCTCAGAATGATGACTGCCTTTGTTTTTTGATGTTTATGATTAACTGTATGTAATCAATCAATCAATCAATCAATCAGGTGACGTCTCCACAATGAAGGTTGGCTGCAATGAATCTCCAACACTGTCTGTCTCTCGGCTTGACTGTACATTCTGTCAGGCTGACGTTTGTCCATCTCTTGATGTTATCATCCCACTTGTATCGTTGTCTACCTCTTGCTCACTTGCCTTCAACCTTGCCTTCCAGTATGGTTTTTATGAGAGTATCATGTCTTTTAACGCGGCCGAAATATTTCACTTGTCTCCTCTTTATTGCTTTCATCAACTCTCTCTTCATTCCCAGTTATACTTGAACCTCTGCATTTTCTTGTTTTTGTTTCCATGAAATACGACCTATTCGTCTTTATATCCACATCTCTAGGGCCTCTATGCGACTTTCTAGTTACTTGTTCAATGTCCAAGCTTCCGCGCCATACAGTAGCGTTAAATGTACGTAGCATTTGAAATTCTTATTTTTAATGCGTTATTAATCTCTCTAGATGTTAATACTGTATTCATACCGTTGAAAGCATTGTTGGCCATACCTATTGTCTTTTTGATTTCTATTTCACTTCTGCCATCATCCGTTATTATATGTCCAAAATAGGAGAAACCTGTTACTTGTTCTAGTACAGTGGTTCTCAACCGGTGGGGAATTCCTCCCCCCCCCCACGAGGGGGACATTTTAGGGTTTTCAGGGGGGGGGGGAATTAAGATTATTTCAAGATCATATTAATACAAGAACCATTTACTTGATATTGTTTTTCCCTCTAAATGTTACGGTTCTGTACTTCTCGCCCTAATGAAATTCGTTTTATAACGTAAGTAGACCCGCAAATCACGTGTTAAGTAGGTGTCTAGATTTGTTCTAGTATGTATTAATAAATTTAGCTTCCATTTTTATGTATACTGTGGAGGGGGAGGGGGAGGGGGAGGAAATTCGAAAGGGGGGGGGAATGACGTTCTGAACATATGGTAAAGGGGAGGGGCATGGGCCAAAACAGTTTGAGAACCACTGTTCTAGTATCTCCACGTTTACTGTCTGTGTTAGCCACTTTCTAAACATTTAGATTACTCAGTTTGGTTATCCAGGCAATTTTCAGCGTTTTGTTGTTTTCTTAACCACATCTGTGCAGTTTCTAGGTATTTTTTGCTTGCTTACAAATTATCCAGGACTCACCGCCATATGTTAAAACTGGATCTATGTAACATGCTATATTTATTGTCAAACCTCTAATTACAGGGGTTTATTGCAATAAAATGGTTCTCATTTGATATTATGCAGTTTCTGCCTTCTTCTATTCTGTTCTTCATCTATGCATACATATTTCATCAGATATTTTCGATGTATCCTGAAATTTGAATTTCTGCATAATGGGTGAAATAATGTATGAAAGATGGTGATAGAACGGCAGAATTTTAAACTGGCCTGCCTGCCCAATTCTGTGCCCTTCGAAAATAAAGTTTAGTCGTTCGTTCGTTCTGCACTTGTCCAAAATTAACAACAGTTACCTTAATTGCATGATTACACAGGATCCGTTTCCTTGATTCCAATGATACTTAAAATATTTATAGTATGTTTCTTTCTAATTATTATTTTTTGTGTGCGTCTCGCGTCTTCTACAGATTACTTTTCAAGAACTACTGCATTTTCTGGAAATTAAAGGCATACGGATACAGGTAAGAGACATATTCGCAGGCAATAGGAATTACAACAGACCATAGTGTAGGGTGTATTTTTAATGACTGTGGGTTTTTGAAAATATTGCTTTTCCAAGTTTTGTATTCACCCTCTGTGGAGTTAATGCAACATAAAAGTAAATACAAAACTTGGAACGACAATATTTTTAAAAAAACCAAGTTATTAAAAATACACCCTATATAATACGTAAGCCCTGCGGTTGCCTAGAGACAAGCACGTTTGCCTGCGGGTTCGCTGGTCATGTGTCCGATTCCTCATCAAGGAGTATGTAACCTGAGTTCCCACGTCGGCCCAGCTTAAAATGGGCACAAAGGGTTTTACTGGCAAGTAAAGGCCACTGGCGAAATATTGACATCACCCATTGAATGCCGATTGACGTATACAATAATGGAGTAGCACCATGAATCCAATAGTCTCATCGCGTGTGAAGGGACCTTTACTTTTCAATTTTATTGTAATAAGTCCAGAACTAGGCGCCTGAGCAAAGCAGTCATCTGACGGAAGATACCTTGTTAGAACAAGAACTGATATGCAAAAATAACCGTTTGCAAGACGGAGTACGTACTCAAAAATAACAATCTGTCAAGTGCAGTGAGTGCAAGAGTGATAAAGTGCTATCCATCCATCCATCCATCCATCCATCAATCCATCCATCCATCCATCCATCCATCCATCCATCCATCCATCCATCCATCCATCATGTGCTATGCCGATAAGCGTGGGCGGGTCATGATTCGCCATTTCACTCGATCACCAGAGTCGGCAGTTAGACGAGTGAGAAGTTCACGGGCCTTTACGGCTCAAGCTAGAGGGATAAATGTGAAGGAAGATTCTGGTGCTTTTGCCTTGACCACACGTAGTTTGACTATGGGAGTAATGGCAGTAAGTAAAGCAATTACATGGCTCAAGACACAGACTTTCACTAGTGCATGTTTCCTTAGTGACTCAATGAGTATGCTCAAGAAGATAGGGACGGTGCGGGATTTACTGAGGAGGGGATCCGAGCACTTATGGGCTGAATGGTTCGATGTGCAGTGAGGATGATCTGTCGACTGACTAACTTACATATTTGTTTGCTTAATTGTCGTTTTACTTTTTATTGTCCGTTGATAAAGAGTTTGGCGGAACCGTTCCTCCGCACCTGTGTATATTCCTTTCGTTGAGCTTCCTAGTCATAGCTTGTGTTTTATTTGGACTTTAGGAAATCAGTATGACCGACTTGATAATAGCATTCGTTCTGACACTTCCGGTGTGCAGATGCCTAGGTCGCTGGTCCACCCCTACACAGTCAGCCGGATTAACATTTTGTTGATCTGGAGACGTAAATTACAAGTTCCTCGGTGTGTGTTCGCCTGATGGGTAAGGACACTGGCAATAAGGAAAGCTAATTCACAGGCAAGAATTAATGGCGCGTATGTAGACTTCGCTTGCGTTCAAAACGAGCGATCATAAGAAAAAAAAAATGGACTAAATAATGCTGACATGACAAAAGCATATTCCTTATAGAAACAAAATTAAGTTCCACATGGAGATTAATGACGACATGAATAAAACCATCTCCCCCATGATGTTTTTGTTGATGGTGTAAGGTAAGCAAGATGTTGTTTTTTCCCCAGACTCGGATTCACGGCTTTGAGAGGTTGGAGATATCCAGTTTGGTGCAGTTCATCAAGGCCTTGCAGAAAGCCTGGCTGATTAACATGAAGACTGTGTACTCTGTGGTAGGTTGCTGTCTGTTGTACGTACAGGACGGGTGAGAGGGTCGGGGGTGGGGTGGGGGTAATTGAGGGGTGTATAAGGGTGTGGGAAAAGGAGGGACTGGATGAAGCTTGGTGTACAAGGCGGGGGGGGGATAGACTGGGTAACTTTTGATAGAGAGAAAAAGAAAGAGAGAGAGAGAGAGAGAGAGAGAGAGAGAGAGACTTGCAGAGTGAGAGAAAGTGAGTAAGAGAGAAAGAGAGTGAGAGACTGGAAGAGAGAGAGAGAGAGTAAGTAAGAGAGAGAATAAGAGACTGAGAGTGTGAGAGAGAGAGAGTAAGAGAGAGAGAGAGAGAGAGACTTGCAGAGTGAGAGAAAGTGAGTAAGAGAGAAAGAGAGTGAGAGACTGGAAGAGTGAGAGAGAGAGAGTAAGTAAGAGAGAATGAGAGACTGAGAGTGTGAGAGAGAGAGAGTAAGAGAGAGAGAGAGAGACTTGCAGAGTGAGAGAAAGTGAGTAAGAGAGAAAGAGAGTGAGAGACTGGAAGAGTGAGAGAGAGAGAGTAAGTAAGAGAGAGAATAAGAGACTGAGAGTGTGAGAGGGAGTAAGAGAGAGAGAGAGAGAGAGAGAGAGAGTCTAAACTATTGTAATTTACAGCGAGGGAAGAGGCTGAGCGCTACAGCTGACATTCGGACACCTGGGAAATTGAGCAAGAAGCAAAAACCACAAGCTATGGATTAGCCTAATAGCAAAGACATGAAACACTGCAAGCTATGGATTAACCGAATAGCAGAGACACCAAACACAGCAAACTATGGGGTAGACGAATAGCAGAGACACCGGACACAGCCAGTTATAGATTAGAAGAATAGTAGAGACACCAAATACCAGGATCTATACAGGATACATCTTGATGCATGCACAGGACAGAACCTTAACTTGAACAATCTTGATGCATAGGTAGTAGTAGTAGTAGTAGTAGTAGTAGTAGTAGTAGTAGTAGTAGTAGTAGTAGTAAGTAGTAGTAGTAGTAGTAGTTAGTAGTAGTAGTAGTAGTAGTAGTTAGTATTAGTAGTAGTGAGTAATTAGTAGTAGTTAGCAATTAGTAGTAGTTAGTAATTAGTAGTAGTAGTAGTAGTAGTAATAGTAGTAGTAGTAGTAGTAGTAGTAGTAGTAGTAGTAGTAGTAGTAGTAGTAGTAGTAGTAGTAGTAGTAGTAGAAGAAGTAGTTGTAGTAGTAGTAGTAGTAGTAGTAGTAGTAGTAGTAGTAGTAGTAGTAGTAGTAGTAGTAGTAGTAGTAGTAGTAGTAGTAGTAGTAGTAGTAGTAGAAGAAGAAGAAGAAGAGAGAGAGATACTGGATGAATCTTGATGCATATATAGGAGAGAGACTGGATGAATCTTGATGCATACGTAGGAAAGGGTCTTGAAGAATCTTGATGTATGCATAGGATAAAGACTGGAGTGGATCTAGATATACATATACACTGTAGTAGAAAAACTGTATGCATAATGGTGTACGTGGAGGTGACATACGAGATAAAGTACTACGTACTGGTGTAGGGAGAGAGTAGCTACATATAAAGTACGATGTACTGGTGTAGGGAGAGAGTAGTTACATATAAAGTACGATGTCCTGGTGTAGTGAGAGAGTAGCTATATATATATTTGCGTACCGGAGCGGTGGGGATGAGGGAGACAGTATCCGCTGTAGTATTAACTTTTGTATAACAATAATATTTTCAGGATGTTCCCAAAACTATTGCCTGTTTGTTAACTACAGGACGCAGATGTCAACAGGACAGTGGGTATCAACACCGGCCATATTGGAACGTCCAACTATGTCTTGGAGGACGAAGATCGAGACTTTCTGGTGAAGGTAACCTACTGACCTGTCAGAGATTCTGTCAGACTTCTGTGTTTACGCGGGTGTTGACCATAGGAAGATTATTTGTCTGTGCATTTCAAGAATTAAGTTGTTTGGGAACGATATGTGTTGTTTAGCATATTCAGTACCAAACAAGAAGTAACCTTTTCTCTCAAATAAAAATGGATAGAGGAAAACAGAAAGGAGTGCGTCACAATTACGACTTAAAAGCTGTTAATATGGCAGCAGACATGTTGTATTATATATCAAATTAAAGGGTGTTGCTTAGGAAAAACTATTGTATATAAGCCCATGACAAATACGAAAGTCGCATAAGACGATTAATCATTTCATGACAGAAGCAATGGCAAACTACTGAGCGTAATCTTGCCAAGAAATCAACAGTCAGCTGAAAGATGCTGATGTTGACAGCGATGTCATGTAAAAGGATATGGGAACCAAAAAAAAAAAAAAATCAGTTAATAGCAATTCTTGTTTTACAAAGTGTTATTTAATAGTAATTCTGGATTTACAAAGTGTTATTTAATAGCAATTCTTCTCTTACAAAGTGTTATTTAATAACAATTCTGGTTTTACCAAGCAATTAGTTAACCACAAGGTTACGTGTGGTCAAACACCTCTATTCCCCTTCTGTGGCATCACTACCTACAATATTAGAGAGGTTTGTGAGTTCAAATAACCCCAAGACTATTCTGACGGTAGCGCAGCTACTGGCAGTGTCTCCCACGTTGGATAGGTCAAGGGATAAAATCCAGACTATGAGATACATAAACCTGCTGCCTTTTATGTAGATACAATATGATGATACAATATGATGATACAATATGATGATACAATAGTCCTTTACTTTTTCATAACATATTTTTAAAAAAATTTACGGTTTTTATTCGAAGCTCCCTCGTATTACATGTTTATCAAGCTGTTTAAATTGTCCACATATATTTTTCTCTGCATTCCACACTTGCCAATCAGGTGTATCTCATTATTCCACATCGTCTGTTAGTAAGACCCGTAGAACAAATATTACGGATAAATAAGACGTATGTGCATAAACCAGCTCACGCAGTGTTAATAACTTTGTAAACAAGTTACATTAGAGCAGGGGTGGGCGAACTTTTTTAGCATAGTGCCGCATTGACAAATGTAAAGCTATTGGCAGGCCGCATGTATGTATGTATATATATATATATATTGTATAAAATGTCCATTTTGCTTACAGCAACCTATCACAATAAGTAATTATTAATTATTTATAGGTTATTAAGCAGTATAAATAAATAATGATTGCAATGTTATTTTACTTATATACTTATACATTATATTTGACAATATAGAAAAAAACTTTTACTAATTTGTTAACAATATTTTACAACAGGTTATTATAACAAATATTCTTTATTATCTATCAATGGCTTTAATTTAGACACAAACCGACTACACAGTCACTATAATTGTTGATTTCTAATGAGATGTATGTAACTGCTTGCGCTTTTTGACAACATTCTTGAAATCTGGAGCAAGTTTACTTGTTGAAATTCGCATGACAGCATGCAAGTTGCAGTCCGACAATAAAGACCTACTCTTAGATTTGTTGATCTTCAAGGAAGAGAATGCTTGTTCGCAAATGTATGTTGATCCAAACAATGATAAAAGTTTAGCTGCAAAGTATTTCAAGTTTGGAAATGATTCTTGTGATAAAGATCCATAGAAATCCAGCAAATCATCTGACATGAATTTCTCTTTCAGGTCATGATCTGCTTCTAAGTCAAGCAGCTCCAACTGTATATCCTCTGTGGCTTTATCAGCTTCTGCACTGAAAAGGGAACTGAGAATATTGAACTGTGGCTCTACGTTCTTGAAATCTTGGATCTCCATCCAAATTCTTCAATCAGTGCATCTAATTGGGCTTTGTACTTTTCAGTCATTTCACCAGAAATGGTTCCTTGTTTTAGCAAAGGGAAGTGACAAACTCTTTTTCACTTGCTTGTCTGGAGTACAGTGAGAGTTTTGCCTGAAATGATTTTACATGTACATACAATTCATGTGCGAACACACCATTGCCCTGAAGTTTGTCAATTCAGTTCATTTAACAATTCCATAATTTCTATGGCAAACATAAAGTCTAAATTCCACTCTTTATTGACAATGTTAGTATTAAAGTCACATTCAATGCCCTTCATCTCTAGGAACATCACTATTTCTTCTCTGAGTTCCCACACTCGCCTCAACACCTTGCCAACACTCAGCCATCGAACACTGGTGTGGTACAGGACATCGGATTGTTCAGTTTCCAAATCGTCAACTAATGCCTTGAACTGTATGTGATTAAGTCCTATTGATCTGATGAGGTTGATGACACTGACACCTGGGTCAATAACATGCTTGATATTCAAAACAGTTTTTCACAGACTTTCTTGATGAATCACACAGTGAAGTAGTAATAATGTGTTGTCTGGATATTCTGCTCTAATCTTATCACTTATCAACTTTACCAGACCTACATTTTTTCCAGTAAAAGCACGAGCTACGTTAGTTGTAACACTTGTCATCTTGTTCCGAACTAACCCAGTTCTTTCAATACAGTTAGTAAAAGCATTGAATATATCATGGCCTGTGGTTGTGTCTTTGAATGACTCAACACTCAATAACTCTTCAGTGAGTTTAAAAGAAGCGTTTATTCCACGTATAAATATCAATAATTGGCAGTATCATGTACATCGGTACTCTCATCCAATGCAAGAGACTACCACAAAAATTGTTTACTTGCATCTTGAAGTGTATGCATAACATTGTCACTTATCTTATCAACACGTCTGACCACAGTTCTCCTGGATAAAGTAATGATGTCAGATCTGTTTTTTTTTTTGTCTTCTGAACACATAATGTTTGCTGCATCTAGCAAACATTCCTTGATGAAGTCGCCATCAGAAAATGGCTTGTTCTGTTTTACAATTCTGTATGACAGCACAAGACTAGCTTCAGTTGCAGAATCTTGAATTCAAGACTGTTTAGTGAAAACAGTTTGCTGTTTCTACAACATATTTCACCAACTCAAGGCATTTCCTTTCCCTCCCTTCGGTTGTTAAATTGTATCCGAAATCGGAATATTTTGTTTGATAATGTCTTTTTAAATTGTACTCCTTGAAGACAACCACTGATCACGACACAGCAAGCAAACCGATTTGCTACCAACTTTTAGAAAACAGTACTTAGTTGTCCATTCATAATTAGAAACACGGCATTCATCTTCAATCTTACATTTGTTATTGACACTCATTTTATAAATAAAATTCGAACAGTTAGAACTGTACAAAACTTTAAAACGGAAATGAAACAAAACCTACTTCCGGCTGTGTGTGAAAATAAAATATTCGGAAAACAAGTAGTAAACTCAGAATAAATTTCAAAAATATATCAAGACTACTACAACATATAAATTAATTTGAACATTATAAATGTGGAAATAATTGAAAACAACAAAAGACTTTTAAATTTAATATTTTCTTGCAAAATAAATAATTTTATTCACCGGATAAATATCTGTTTTTCATAAAGCCATCCTTATTAAATTTTTTATGTCGATAAATATTTCTCTATATAAAAATCGATAAATTCGCATTTTAGCATAACATGGTTCCAAATGTTGCTGTATGTAGCCAGGCGCCGGGTTGGGGTGTGCGCCCAACCCTGCATAAATACTCGAATGGCTCTTGCGTCCATCACCTATGCAGCAGAAGTCCAACTTCCGGCCTTCTCGTGGCGGAACTGTTTTAACTAACAGGAGAAGGGGCGGCGGCGGGTCACTGGCGCCGAGAAATATACAGAACGCTTTAGATGTGTATGCTCGTACGTGCAAGCACAGACATGTGTGTGCGTGCCTACACACCTAAACTCGAGTAAGACCACAGTCTGCTCCAGCAAAGGAAAGGTGCTGAATAAAGAGGCAACCAGAAATCAGGATGCCACCAATCACGCGCAATGAAATATGTTGACTACGGCTAAATGTTTCGGTGCTCGCCCTACTTTCGACCCCCAGGCAGGTGCACTGTCGGGCCATATGCCTCGAAAGAGTCCGACCACAACTACTGGAGGTCCTTCTCAGATGTCCTGTGGAGCCAGGGGACCTGAGAATAGAGCGTATGGCCATACCAAACAAAGACTAAAGCTAATGCACTGGAATGCGGAGGGATTCAGCAACAAAACAATATAACTAGAAAACATCTTGGACCAAGAAAATGTAAGCGTATGTTGCTTGCAAGCCTCAACGAAAACGAAATGATGTCTTGGAAATTGCCAGTATTAAGGACACTACTTTCTGAACTTAGCAGAGAGCATAAGGTCACCATACAGTGAATACCATCCCACTGTGGAGTACCCGGAAACGACAGAACTGATCGATTGGCTAAGGAAGGAGCAAAAGAAGAACAGCCTGATGTGCCCGTTACCACCAAAAGAAAAGAATGATCAAATCAGTCAGAAAGCCACCAAAACCAGCTCAAGACGACTACCACGTTATGGACAGACCAGAACAAGTCATTATTCTGCTCCTCAGAACAAGACACAATAGATTGCGCAACCACATGTATACAAGATTCAAGATTGGCGAATCAGCCATGTGCACGTGTGAATTATCGTCGCAGACAGCAGAGCACATACTCAAAGACTGCCCAAATTAGAACATGTCTAGGCTAACCTTCTGGCCAAGAGAGACGGCAGTGGAAGATAAACTCTATGGACTGCTGAGTGAACTAAAAAGGACAGGTAAATTCACACAAGAGGCAATATTGCAGTTATAGTATTTAAGGCGAACGAAAGAAGAAGAAGAAGAAGAAGAAGAAGAAGAAGAAGAAGAAGAAGAAGAAGAAGAAGAAGAAGAAGAAGAAGAAGAAGAAGAAGAAGAAGAAGAAGAAGAAGAAGAAGAAGAAGAAGAAGAAGAAAAAGCATTACATTACGAAGGCCAAGGACTGTTTACAAAAATTGATAATTAGAAAGAAATCTTATCAAAAATGTTGAAACAATCATAACGGTACATGAAATTCTTTAAAATTCAACAAAATAACTTACAAACGAAGTAAAAATTATTATTCCTAAATGCCCTCGCGAGCCGCATAAAACCAGGTGGCGGACCGCATGCGGCCCGCGGGCCGTAGTTTGCCCACCCCTGGCCTAGGTGATAGGAATGAAAGAGATGACTATTAACAGGCGAAGTGAGTAGGACAAAACCTGGTCTGGCACAATCAGGGCCTGCGTGCACTTATTTTCGCACTGGCGAAAGGCCGTGCAAGCTTATGGGGCTTATGTTGACAAATATTACAAATAGTTCTCCCCCCCCCCCTCCCATTCTCTCTCTCTCTCTCTCTCTCGCTCTCTCTCTCTCTCTCTCTCTCTCTCTCTCTCTCTCTCTCTCTCTCTCTCTCTCTCTCTCTGCTAAATGCTGGTGCAATTACATTTGCTTAGAGAATATTTCAAATATCACAATAACATGATAGTAATGCCTTGATTGATCACTACACTTATGTTCAAGCATTCAGCGGAATTTTTTTTTCGCATATCCTATTTACATCGCTGTCAACAACAGCATTTTACCGCTGTTGTTGATGTCTTTGCAAGATTACGCAGAGTATTTTGCATTGCTTACTGAGCGACAATCTCAGATACCCCTGTAAGTAACCAACGCAACCCGATTCCCTACCGAATCTCGCGCAGCTGTTTTCCCACACGTGGATATACGGGATTACGGATAAAATCGTTAACACCTTCGCCAGGGAGACCGGCTCTGCAGAAATGCTAGATATCTAAAAGAAAAACACCCCGACAAACTAAATTGATGGTCCTTCATTATTATTCTGATGATCATATTGTTCTTTTCTTGTATCAACATAAAGGTCTTTCACATTATCTGACGACGCATGTAAAATCTGATTTTTTTCTATATATGATTTTGCCATCTTTGGTTTTTAGGCAACCTGTTGATGTGTGTGTTCTTTTGTTAGTGATGTCATTAATTTTTTTGTGCATTAATTTGGTATTCTGGGTGTTGTGTTGGTTTTCAATTTCCTTGCAATTTTCCTCAAGCCATGTTTCTTTTGCCTCTTTGCATAGCTTATAATTTTCCTGTGAATCTCTTCGTATATTCCCTTTTTATTTTTGGTATTTCTTCTTATTTCCATGAGTTTTAAGATGTCTTCCATCATCCATTTCTTGCGTCCTATTATCTTTATTTTTGGGATTATCATTGTTGTTAGTGCAGCTTCTTGACTGATTTCTTTTATATTTCCAATTGGTCACTGACGTCTTGAAATAATATTTCCATATCGAACAATGCATCGAATCTGTTCTTTACCTCTAAGTTGAATTTATCTTTCATCTCCTCACTCTTCAGTGCCTGTAGATCAAATTTTGCGTTTCTATTTGTATATTTGACTTTCTTTAATTTTATATGTAAATTCTTCTTCTTCTTCTTCAGCGTTCCCAGCCATTGAGGTTCTTTGCTGCAGATACAATCCGTCTCCATTCGTCTCTCTGGTGGACCTTCTCTTGCCAGTCGCTGATTCCAAGTGCTTGTAGGTCTGTATATATATTATCTCTCCACCGTCTTCTTGGTCTACCTTATATGTAAATTGCCTAAGATTAATCTATGGTTGCTTTAGCAGTCTGCGCATGGTAGGAGGACGTAATCATCTAATATTGATACAAGGGAAATTACTAGAATTTGTATTTTATTTATTAATTACTAGAATGCATGTATGTATGTATGTATGTATGTATGTATGTATGTATGTATGTATGTATGTATGTATGTATGTTTGCTTGCTTGCTTGCTTGCTTGCATGCATGCATGCATGCATGCATGCATGCATGCATGTATGTATGTATGTATGTATGTATGTATGTATGTATGTATGTATGTATGTATGTATGTATGTATGTATGTATGTATGTATGTATGTATGTATGTATGTATGTATGTATGTATGTGTGTATGTATGTATGTATGTATGTATGTATGTATGTATGTATGTATGTATGTATGTATGTATGTATGTATGTATGTATGTATGTATGCATGCTTGTATGCATGCTTGCATGCATGTATGCATGCATGTATGCATGCTTGTATGCATGCTTGCATGCATGTATGCATGCATGTATGCATGCATGTATGCATGCATGTATGCATGCTTGTATGCATGTATGTATGCATGTATGTATGCATGCATGTATGCATGCATGTATGCATGCATGTATGTATGCATGCATGCATGCATGTATGCATGTATGCATGTATGTATGCATGTATGTATGCATGTATGTATGCATGCATGTATGTATGCATGTATGTATGCATGTATGTATGCATGTATGTATGCATGTATGTATGCATGTATGTATGCATGTATGTATGCATGTATGTATGCATGCATGTATGCATGTATGTATGTATGAATGCATGTATGTATGCATGTATGTATGTATGTATGTATGTATGTATGCACGCATGTATGTATGTATGTATGTATGTATGTATGTATGTATGTATGTATGTATGTATGTATGTATGTATGTATGCATGCATGTATGTATGCATGTATGTATGTATGCATGCATGTATGTATGCATGTATGTATGTATGTATGTATGTATGTATGTATGTATGTATGTATGTATGTATGTATGTATGTCTGTCTGAATGTGGCTGTCTGTCTGTCTGTCTGTCTGTCTGTCTGCGTGCCTGCCTGCCTGCCTGTATGTATGTATGTATGTATGTATGTATGTATGTATGTATGTATGTATGTATGTATGTATGTATGTATGTATGTATGTATGTATGTATGTACGCACATGCGTGTGTGCATGTGTGCGTGTGTGCGTGTGTGTATGTGTGTATGTGTGTATGTGTTTATGCGTTTGTGTGTATGTGTGTATGTGTGTATGTGTGTATGTGTGTATGTATGTATGTGTCTATGTGTCTATTTGTCTATGTGTCTATGTGTGTATGTGTGTATGTGTGTATGTGTGTATGTTTGTATGTGTGTGTATGTGTATATGATTCTTGTCATAAAGATCCATAGAAATCCAGCAAATCATCTGACTTGAATTTCGCTTTCAGGTCATGATCTGCTTCTAAGTCAAGCAGCTCCAATAGTATATCCTCTGTGGCTGTATCAGCTTCTGCACTGAAAGGGGAACTGAGAATATTGAACTGTGGCTCTACGTTCTTGAAATATTGGAATCTCCATCCAAATTCTTCAATCAGTGCATTTAATTGGGCTTTGTACTTTTCAGTCATTTCACCAGAAATTGTTTCTTGTTTCAGCAAAGGGAAGTGACAAAATCTTTTGCACTTGCTTGTCTGGAGTACATTGAGAGTTTTGCCTGAAATGATTTTACATGTACATACAATTCATGTGCGAACACACCATTGCCCTGAAGTTTGTCAATTCAGTTCATTTAACTTTTCCATAATTTCAATGGCAAACATAAAGTCTAAATTCCACTCTTTATTGACAATATTAGTATTAAAGTCACATTCAATGCCTTTCATCTCTAAGAACATCACTATTTCTTCTCTGAGTTCCCACACTCGCCTCAACACCTTGCCGAGACTCAGCCATCGAACACTGGTGTAGTACAGGACATCGGATTGTTCAGTTTCCAAATCGTCAAGTAATGCCTTGAACTGTATGTGATTAAGTCCTCTTCATCTGATGAGGTTGAGGACACTGACAACTGGGTCAATAACATGCTTGATATTCAAAACAGTTTTTCACAGACTTTCTTGATGAATCACACAGTGAAGTGGTAATATTGTATGGTCTGGATATTCTGCTTTAATCTTATCACTTATCAACTTTACCAGACCTACATTTTTTCCAGTCAAAGCACGAGCTCCGTCAGTTGTAACACTTGCCATCTTGTTCCGAACTAACCCAGTTCTTTCAATACAGTTAGTAAAAGCATTGAATATATCATGGCTTGTGGTTGTGTCTTTGAGTGACTCAACACTCAATAACTCTTCAGTGAGTTTGAAAGAAGTGTTTATTCCACGTATAAATATCAATAATTGGGCAGTATCATGTACATCGGTACTCTCATCCAATGCAAGAGACTACCACAAAAATTGTTTACTTGCATCTTGAAGTGTATGATTAACATTGTCACTTATCTTATCAACACGTCTGACCACAGTTCTCCTGGATAAAGTAATGTTGTCAGATCTGTTTGTGTGTGTGTGTGTTCTGGACACATAATGTTTGCTGCATCTAGCAAACATTCCTTGATGAACTCTGTTTTACAATTCTGTGTGACAGCACAAGACTAGCTTCATTTGCAGTATCTTGAATTTAAGACTGTTTAGTGAAACCAGTTTGCCGTTTCTCCAAAATTTTTCACCAACTCAAGGCATTTACTTTGTCTCCCTTCGGTTGTTAAATTGTATCTGTCGCGTAATGTTGACTATTTTGACAGACAAGAATCAGAAATAGCATTCAGGATTCCGAAAGACTAATCACTGTCGAAGAAGAGGCCGAAATGGCTCGAACTAGGAAGTATGATTCGGAACTGTCCCAGGAATGACCAGGTCTTCAGACAGTGTTCAGGCACAGATAGGTAAAACGAACAACCGTACTAGGAATAATTCTAGACAGTAGGCTTAATGAATCTGGCGACGAATGCCTGCAAAAATTAAAGAGCCCCCTTTAACTGATCCATTCTCACAACATGGAGGAAGAGTACAAATATAAAGTTACAACTTGCATTCCTTCTCGCTCTCTCAGTATCCTAATATTAAATTAGAGTATAACAGCAACAGACTAAGTATGTTTCTGGTATCACATATAACTATTAATTTAATGAAAAGTGTGGCATGTAAAAGTCTGTTGCCCTAGTGTGTAGGCAATCAAATCCTAGACTAAGTTGGCAGGCTAAAGGTGTCAGCCGAGGAGGTTGGCCACTCAGCTCAAGATTTGGGTCCGGCTTGTCAACTCGGGTGATGTTCCAGTTCAGGTTGCGGATTCACTCTCCGGCAATAGACATGGTGCTCACGACCGGTAAGTATGCGTTGCTGCAAGTTGCTGGCTCATGGTACCACCAAAGAAGGTGCAGAACTTCCAAAATGTGGTGATTAAACCTCTCCACGGGGGAACAGTGCCACTAGCCGTGTAAATAGTACTTTTAGGTATCAATTTGGTTCGCAATTTGCTATTCCCAAATATCGGCTAACTAGAGCCTGGATTATTTTGTTGCAATATGTCTTTTTACAGCTAGTATCGGCGCCTGTGTCCTACCGCTTCGAGTTAGTCGACCAAATGGACGATCTGCCGGCTGACAACAACTGGCCAGGCAGATTCTCGTGTTGCCACCCGGGTCGCAGGCTAAAACTGAATATGTTATTCAGCCAAACTTGCGCTGGGGCAGAAGGCATGCATAACTAATAGTTCTATACTATACTGTATAATATATATTTTAAAAACACTAGAATATTCACTAGGTTTACAGGAGATTAAATATATTAAATTCTCGCCAATAATACAGGCATATTTATAGATATCTACAAACATAGGAAAATAGGGAAAAGATCGTTTTCCTAGATATATTTATAATGAAAAATATGATCTGCACTGTAATTTAAGCAAAAATAAAGGGGGAGACTGTCTATTACGTCACAGATGCTCCCCGTTGAAAGAAAAGTTTGAGAAAACAAACTTTTCTCCCAGCAGGATTCCCCTTTAGTTTTGTTAGCACTCACTCTAACATTTTTGGGTCATCTGGACTAGTCTCACCCTCTTAAGTGGAACCCTGTCTACTCAACCATGTTTCTTCATTCTGAAGACTTCTTCTAAGAGCCCTTCTCCCCTGGTGTTGGTTCCAGAGAGGTCTACACTGTGGATGCTGTCTTCTAGAGCCATCCGCCCCTAAATTATTCTTTCTAGGAATATAATCTATTCTAGAAGCATAAGGGTTCTCGGTTCGCGTACGAACAGGATAATGCTTTTGTGGAGCTGAGTCCTTAGTGTTAACATTCATATCGACCTGGACAATATTAGTCTTACCAGGCTTATCTGTACGCATTGGTGCATGAGACACTGGAATTCGTCTACTCTTCTCTGACTCAGACGTCTCCGCGTCAGGGTTGAGGAAGACATCATTCCTGGTCTCCTGAGGTTTTAGGGGATACTCCACTAACGAGTCATCTCCACCTTTGTCCTCAGTTACCACCGAGAATGCCATCAGATGCACCGGTGACTCTTCTACTCCAACCTGCTTCTTTAGCAAGTGGATATGAAAAACTGTGGGTTTACCCCTAAAATAAATTTTATACTTAGTCTGGGACACCTTCTCTAGTATAGGAAAAGGACCCTGCCAACCAAGTTCTAATCTATTATCCCTCTTTGGTAATAATACAAATACTCTGTCTCTTAAAGTAAGTTGAGTTTCCCTATGTTTGGGTGGGAATTGGTGACACTCCTTACATGACCTGACATATTGCTTAATATCCCTGGTCATCCCCGGCCAGAAATAGGAGAAAGCAAGCCTTCGGATTGTAGCTTTTATCCCCATATGCCCACTGTCCGAGAGTGAATGTCCCATTTCTAATATAGGTGCACGATACTCTTTGGGTATGACCAGCTGTTCATGGAAGTTCCCCATAGTTCTTGCCCTATGGAATAGCAACTCGTCTTGTATATAGAAATCACAAACTCTGGGTGGATTCCTAGATTTTGGCAGGTTGCCAAAGCAAGATTGTAAGGTTGGACATGCTGCTTGGGCAGCCCTAATTTCCCCCGATAGTGGGTTGATAGATAAGTCAGGGTCACTCAAAACGGTTCCCTTATGGGTCTGCATTGCCATTATTATAGGTGATGAGGGTTCCCCTAAATATACATGTTTACATCCGAGGATAAATGGATATACGGGATCTTCAATCACAGCAGCTGGAATAGTTCCAGTGACATACTTAGATGTCACATGCACCTTAGCTATCTGAGCATAAATGGTTTGGGAGCCCCTAGTAGCACCCTTTACTGCAACTCTTTGCTTAGTCAACTGGGATGGTTTCACTAAGTGTCTACTTATGATTGCCTCACAGGTCAATCCCGTGTCATAGAGACATTGCACTGGGCTACCATTTACCAGAATAGTCTCGACTGTGGGTGGTTTACCGTTAGTTCCAGAATCTAAGTTCTGTCGGGTACTTGCCCCCGTCGTCATACACGCAACATACTGGGTAGGGGGTTTATTCCTGCAAGAACTAGTGTGGTGATCATTAGTTTTACAGTTTTTACAATAAGGCTTTCCCCATCCACTATTCTGTGCTGGTGTGTTTTGAGCTATAGGTTTCTGAAATCCCGGGTTTTGGCGTTGACCGCCAGGGTGCCCCCTAGTGTCATTACCTAAGGAGTTATTTTGTTGATAACTCTGATTTTGTACTGGAAGATTCTGTTGAGCATTAGTATGAGTGGTTTTAGTGGTACCCCCTTCACCATGGGCAGTTAAGTACCTTTCAGCTAAAGAGATAATTTCCTGAAGCCTATTCCCACCATTTTCAGCAATAAAAGTTTGAAGTGGTTTTTGGAGTGTATCTTTAAACTGTTCTGTAAGAACCATTTCCTCAAGACCATCATAAGTAGCATCGAAATCGCTCAGTTCGACCCACTTAGAAAAATAAGTGTGTAATCGTGAGGCAAACTGAGCGAACGATTCTCCCTGTGATCGCTTGGCCGAACGGAACTTCAGTCTGTAAGCCCCTGATGCCAATTCAAATCTTTTAAGCAAAGCGGATTTTAGAGTAAGAAAATCCCTCTCGAGACCTGGAGGAAGTTTAGCAAACACGTCAAAAGCTGCGCCTCTTAACCCTTGGGAGAGCTTAAGGTTGTATTTTTCGCTGGGAAGATTGTAGGCTTCACACATTAAAACAAATTTGTCAAGATAATTATCCATCTGATCTTCTTTTGGGTCGAAGGGGAGCAGTGGAAAACTCATTGATCCATTGGAGATGTGTGGTCCGGCAGAAATGTCACTAGTGTGGGTTGGAGAACTAGCACTACTGAATCTTGAAGCATCCGGGTGTTGCAATTCCAGTCTTCTTAATTCTATCTCATGCTGTCTCGCCTGTTCTGCTAGTTTCAATTCCTTGTCCTTCTCCAGTTCTGCCTGTTTAATCTGTTTCTCGGATTCTATTTCCGCCATCCGGATTCTTTCTTCCCTTTGTTCTTGCCTCCATTCTTTTTCCGCCTCTCTAATATATTTCCTCAATTCTGCACCTTCATATCCTAACAAGGCCCCTTTCTCTTTAAGCTCCTGAGTTGTGGGTTGATTTTCAACAGACATGATGTGTAAGCGCTTGATAGATCTTAGTTGAAGTACCTGAAGTATACTTACTTACCAACAAGATATTTGTCCTGAAAATTTGTAATCAATATTTTACAGAACTTATGTAAGTTAACGCAATGCAACGATACAACACAAAACTCACCCGTCTGACACCTGGTTTATCTTAACTGTTAGTCCTAACTTATAGGTACCAATGTTACTGTGCTTGTATAAGTGGTTAATATACTGATTATAATTTATTACTATACTAGTCTATTGTAAGGCCACACTTTTACTAACAGGATACTCTAATGAGAAGAAACTAAAAGTTGAACTTGTAATACGAGGTTGGATACTCGGTTGGAATCAGTAATAAATGATAATTCTAGACCGGACGCGGCCACCAATTGTCGCGTAATGTTGACTATTTTGACAGACAAGAATCAGAAATAGCAACCAATAGACTTTCAGGATTCCGAAAGACTAATCACTGTCGAAGAAGAGGCCGAAATGGCTCGAACTAGGAAGTATGATTCGGAACTGTCCCAGGAATGACCAGGTCTTCAGACAGTGTTCAGGCACAGATAGGTAAAGCGAACAACCGTACTAGGAATAATTCTAGACAGTAGGCTTAATGAATCTGGCGACGAATGCCTGCAAAAATTAAAGAGCCCCCTTTAACTGATCCATTCTCACAACATGGAGGAAGAGTACAAATATAAAGTTACAACTTGCATTCCTTCTCGCTCTCTCAGTATCCTAATATTAAATTAGAGTATAACAGCAACAGACTAAGTATGTTTCTGGTATCACATATAACTATTAATTTAATGAAAAGTGTGGCATGTAAAAGTATGTTGCCCTAGTGTGTAGGCAATCAAATCCTAGACTAAGTTGGCAGGCTAAAGGTGTCAGCCGAGGAGGTTGGCCACTCAGCTCAAGATTTGGGTCCGGCTTGTCAACTCGGGTGATGTTCCAGTTCAGGTTGCGGATTCACTCTCCGGCAATAGACATGGTGCTCACGACCGGTAAGTATGCGTTGCTGCAAGTTGCTGGCTCATGGTACCACCAAAGAAGGTGCAGAACTTCCAAAATGTGGTGATTAAACCTCTCCACGGGGGAACAGTGCCACTAGCCGTGTAAATAGTACTTTTAGGTATCAATTTGGTTCGCAATTTGCTATTCCCAAATATCGGCTAACTAGAGCCTGGATTATTTTGTTGCAATATGTCTTTTTACAGCTAGTATCGGCGCCTGTGTCCTACCGCTTCGAGTTAGTCGACCAAATGGACGATCTGCCGGCTGACAACAACTGGCCAGGCAGATTCTCGTGTTGCCACCCGGGTCGCAGGCTAAAACTGAATATGTTATTCAGCCAAACTTGCGCTGGGGCAGAAGGCATGCATAACTAATAGTTCTATACTATACTATATAATATATATTTTAAAAACACTAGAATATTCACTAGGTTTACAGGAGATTAAATATATTAAATTCTCGCCAATAATACAGGCATATTTATAGATATCTACAAACATAGGAAAATAGGGAAAAGATCGTTTTCCTAGATATATTTATAATGAAAAATATGATCTGCACTGTAATTTAAGCAAAAATAAAGGGGGAGACTGTCTATTACGTCACAGTATCCGAAATCGAAATATTTTGTTTGATAAATGTCTTTTTAAATTGTACTCCTTGAAGACAGCCACTGACTCACGACACAGCAAGCAAACTGATTTGCTACCAACTTTTATAAAACAATACTTAGTTGTCCATTCACAATTAAAAACACGGCATTCATCTTCAATCTTACATTTGTTATTGACTTCTTCTTCTTCTTCTTCTTCAGCGTTCCGAGCCATTGAGGTTCTTTGCTGCAAATACAATCCGTCTCCATTCGTCTCTCTGGTGGACCTTCTCTTGCCAGTCGTTGATTCCAAGTGCTTGTAGGTCTGTACATGTATTATCTCTCCACCGCCTTCTTGGTCTACCTCGGGGTCTACGGTCATTTATTTCCTGAGTGTAAGCGAGTTTTGTTTCCCTATTATCTTCCATTCTTTCTATATGCCCCAGCCATTGTAGTCTATTAGCCTTCATGATACCAGTGATTAGCGGGGACTTAAACAGATCATGAATGTCTTTGTTACTTCTTCTTTTCCACTCTCCACTTTGTGTATCCCTAATGGGTCCAAAGATGCGTCTTAAAATTTTGTTCTCAAAGGTTTGTAACAAGGCTTCGTCTCCTTTCGTTGTACTCCAGGTTTCAGAGCCATACAGCACAACTGGTCTGATCAGTGTTTTGTATATTGTGATTTTGGTGTTACGAGATAGCGCCTTTGATTTTAGTAGATGTTGTAGTGCATAGTATATCTTATTTCCAGAGTTGATTCTAGTTTGTATTTCTTCCCTTATGATGTTGGAGCAGTTGAAGATTGTACCCAGGTATTTGTATGTTTCCGTTCTTTTAATGGTCATATTATCTATTTGTATGTGGCCAGAGTTTCTAGCCATTCCGTCTCTTGAAATTACCATATATTCTGTCTTATCTTGGTTGATAACCAGCCCCATCTGTTGGGCTTTTCCCTTTAAGTGAGTCAATATTTCCAATGTCTTTTGTTCACTTTGCCCTATAATATCTATATCATCTGCATAACCAAGCAGCTTGGATGTTCCTCCAATATCACATTCCTCCTTTACCTTCCTTACAACTTTCTCTAGAGCCAGATTGAAGAGTAGCGGCGATAGTGCATCATCCTGTTTCAAGCCAGATGTTATTTGGAAGGGGTCTGATTTCCTGCCTTTATATGTTACTATATTATAAGTATCTTCCATGCATAGTCTGGTCATGTTGATTAACTTCCTTGGTATTCCAAATTCATGCATAGCATTCCATAGACTATTCCTATGGACACTATCATAAGCCTTTTTAAAATCCACAAAAATGTTATGGAGATCTCTTTTATATTCCCAATGTTTCTCGGCTATTTGTCGTAAGATAAATATCTGATCTATTGTTGATCTGTTTTGTCTAAAACCCGCCTGGTAGTCACCTAATATGTCTTCTGAATATGGTTTTAGTCTATTTAGTAATACTGCGGATAGTATCTTATAGCTTGTGGACAGTAGTGATATTCCTCTATAATTTCCACATTGGAACTTGTCTCCTTTCTTAAAGATAGGTATCAATAATGACTCTTTCCAGTCATGGGGTAATTCTTCTGTCCTCCAGATTTTTATTATTAGTTCGTATAGCTTTAGATGTAATGCATGGCCACCTGCCTTTATAAATTCAGCAGCAATTCCATCAGTCCCAGTTGCCTTATTGTTTTTAAGTCGTGTGATTACATATAGGATTTCTTCAAATGTAGGTTCTTCAATTTGTGGTTCGCATGTTAGAACCTCTTCCTGTGGGAAAATGTGACTTGGAGCTTCACAATTTAGTAATTCAATAAAATATTCTTTCCATGTGTTGCACATTTCCTCATTGGTATTTATCATATTCCCATTTTTGTCTTTTAAACCATATGTGTTTTGTTGGTGCCCTCGTTTCATTGACTTCAGTTCTTTAAAAAATTTTCTGGATTCATTTTTCTGGTGATTAGTTTCCATATCTTTGATTATATTACTCATATATTCTCGCTTCTGCTGTCTGACTATTTTTGTAGCCTCTTTACATTCATTTCTATAATGCTCTTCCTTTTGGATGTTATTGATGTCATTTAACCATACATGTCTGGCATTCTTCTTCCTAATGACTGCTTCTTTACATTTTTGATTGAACCATCTGTTCTTTCTATGCGTGGTTAACACACCGAGACATTCTTCTGCGGTAGACTGAATTGTATTCTTGATGTTCAACCAAGTTTGGTCAACGCTTTCCTCCAAAGGGTTTTGCAGAGTTTCAAGTTTACATTTTATTTCATCTGTAAATTTCTCTTTGACTGTAATGTCTTGCAGTTTTTCTCTGTTATATGTTGGGTGTAATCTTTGTAATTTAGTATAGAAAGCTCTCTTAAGTTTTATTTTAAATTTTGCTCCAACGAGGAAGTGGTCACTGTGGCACTCAGCTCCTCTATAACTTCTGACTTGCTGTATGTTTGATGCATTTCTGTTGTTAATTAAAATGTGATCTATTTGATTATAGGTTCTCTTGTCACATGATTTCCAAGTTTGTTTGTGTATATCCTTTCTTTGTAGTCTGGTACTGCTAATCTGCAGTCCTTTGGCTTCTGCCAGGTTGATGACTCTCCATCCATTATCATTTGAAGTTGTATGTAGGCTTTCCATACCGGCATGGACTCCGCATGCGGCCCGCGGGCCGTAGATTGCCCACCTCTGCATTAGAGTATTTGAACATGCTGTGAGGGGAAATAAGCTGAGAAATGTTGTGAACAAGAGTAAAGTTGCACAGCAAAAGAAATATGCCATGACACACAAAGAGAATATTCTAGACAATGCGACATCGTAGCATGGATAAAAAATACCAGTAACGATAAGAATTGGTGCTATGAGAGAAGGGGAGCTGTGGAGAAACCAAATGAACAACACTCTACGACTTGGATTATATTAAAACGATTAATTTTCAGAATCGTGTCAAATCGTTAATGAACAAAGAGATGAATCGTCGAACATTTGATAACTTCTAGTCATTGACTTGGGAACGTAAATTACGATTACGTTGAAGTCGAAGTGGGTTCGTATAATGACGAAGAAAACTGGTAATAGTGAAAGCTATTTCACGTGCAAAGATTTTCCCAGTGCACTAGAATTGTAAGCACGTGCATGGACTCCGCTTGCGTTCAACGTTCAAAAATAAAATCGACCATTTGACAACTACTAAAAGAAAGAATCCAGGCTTTCGAACTTAAATCTGACAGGAAGAACACCGTGAATCAAAGAGGAGACAAATGGGAACAGCTGAAGACAAATAGAACCATCTCACATTCTATTAACATCTGAATATCGACGAAATTTGGCTCATGGACAGCGCCATATCGGGTAGACTGGAATACTGTGGCCATATCAAATGTTAAAGAGGTTTAGAAATAAACTTTAAAAAAAAACGAACAGAAATGCAACGCTTGGTTCTCGGGATAAGAGGCACGTTTGACCAATACGAAGTTCAACAGAAGACATTAAAGACACCGTGCGCCAACAAATGCAGGAGGCCGGGCAACAACGTGAATGATCGAGAGTCTCTCTGGTGAACCGTAATGAAAGTAACAATATACACATTTGAAAATTGAGCACAACCCACTCCTGGCAACGCTGATCGTATTCCGGTGCTAACCTTGGGCCTTGTCCACATCGGATTTGGAGCACTAGACTCGAGTTTCGCTCTCGTTTGAGCTCGTCTGTAGCGCATGTAACGTCGACGCGGACAAGACCCAAGGCTCGTGCCGGAATACGATCAGCGTTGCCAGTAGTGGGTTGTGCTCAATCTTTAAACCTCAAATCCCGAAACAACCAAATAAATCAGTTTGCACATTTATTGAAAAACTGACAATTCCACTGCCCATGTGTGTTCCATCACTGCATTTTCGCAGTTTTGCTGAAGTTCGACCCATTTCATGTACAGAAGTCCATGATTATTGAGATCCACGCGTTGTTATTTATATTCCTTTCTTAGTTTATGCAGCTGCACGAGTTTTCATTTAAGTGCCCCGTGAAAATGTATTTGCTGTTGATGATTATATTTCAGCGAGGCTACAATGCTACAGTATCCTTCCTGAGATATTTCACGGTCACAAATGCCACAATGGTTAGCAAAAGGAAGCACGGGGACATGTCCAGCTCGCCTACCTTACCAACAATATATGGTAAGTTGTACAAGGCAGGTGATCCGTCTATACAGATATGGTAAGTTGTACGAGGCAGGTGATCAGTCTATACAGATATGGTAAGTTGTACTAGGCAGGTGATCAGTCTATACAGATATGGTAAGTTGTACGAGGCAGGTGATCAGTCTATACAGATATGGTAAGTTGTACGAGGCAGGTGATCAGTCTATACAGATATGGTAAGTTGTACTAGGCAGGTGATCAGTCTATACAGATATGGTAAGTTGTACTAGGCAGGTGATCAGTCTATACAGATCTGGTAAGTTGTACGAGGCAGGTGATCCGTCTATACAGATATGGTAAGTTGTACGAGGCAGGTGATCAGTCTATACAGATATGGTAAGTTGTGCTAGGCAGGTGATCAGTCTATACAGATATGGTAAGTTGTACGAGGCAGGTGGTCAGTCTATACAGATATGGTAAGTTGTACTAGGCAGGTGATCAGTCTATACAGATATGGTAAGTTGTACAAGGCAGGTGATTAGTCTATACAAATATGGTAAGTTGTACTAGGCAGGTGATCAGTCTATACAGATATGGTAAGTTGTACTAGGCAGGTGATCAGTATATACAGATATGGTAAGTTGTACTAGGCAGGTGATCAGTCTATACAGATATGGTAAGTTGTACGAGGCAGGTGATCAGTCTATACAGATATGGTAAGTTGTACGAGGCAGGTGATCAGTCTATACAGATATGGTAAGTTGTACGAGGCAGGTGATCAGTCTATACAGATATGGTAAGTTGTACGAGGCAGGTGATCAGTCTATACAGATATGGTAAGTTGTACTAGGCAGGTGATCAGTCTATACAGATATGGTAAGTTGTACGAGGCACACGATTAGATTAGTCTATATAAAAATGGTAAGTTGTACGAGGCAAGCGATTAGCTTATACAAATATGGTAAGTTGTACGAGGCAGGTGATTAGCCTATACAAATATGGTAAGTTGTACTAGGCAGGTGATCAGTCTATACAGATATGGTAAGTTGTACAAGGCAGGTGATCAGTCTATACAGATATGGTAAGTTGTACTAGGCAGGTGATCAGTCTATACAGATATGGTAAGTTGTACGAGGCAGGTGATCAGTCTATACAGATATGGTAAGTTGTACGAAGCAGGTGATCAGTCTATACAGATATGGTAAGTTGTACTAGGCAGGTGATCAGTCTATACAGATATGGTAAGTTGTACGAGGCACACGATTAGATTAGTCTATATAAAAATGGTAAGTTGTACGAGGCAAGCGATTAGCTTATACAAATATGGTAAGTTGTACGAGGCAGGTGATTAGCCTATACAAATATGGTAAGTTGTACTAGGCAGGTGATCAGTCTATACAGATATGGTAAGTTGTACAAGGCAGGTGATCAGTCTATACAGATATGGTAAGTTGTACTAGGCAGGTGATCAGTCTATACAGATATGGTAAGTTGTACGAGGCAGGTGATCAGTCTATACAGATATGGTAAGTTGTACGAGGCAGGTGATCAGTCTATACAGATATGGTAAGTTGTACGAGGCAGGTGATCAGTCTATACAGATATGGTAAGTTGTACTAGGCAGGTGATCAGTCTATACAGATATGGTAAGTTGTACTAGGCAGGTGATCAGTCTATACAGATATGGTAAGTTGTACGAGGCACACGATTAGATTAGTCTATATAAAAATGGTAAGTTGTACGAGGCAAGCGATTAGCTTATACAAATATGGTAAGTTGTACGAGGCAGGTGATTAGCCTATACAAATATGGTAAGTTGTACTAGGCAGGTGATCAGTCTATACAAATACGTAAGTTGTACGAGGCAGGTGATCAGTCTATACAAATACGTAAGTTGTACGAGGCAGGTGATCAGTCTATACAAATACGTAAGTTGTACGAGGCAGAGGATTAGATTAGTCTATATAAACATGGTAAGTTGTATGAGGCAAGCGATTAGCTTATACAAATATAGCTCTAGTACCATGTTTTTTTTTTTTTAGCATATCCTTTTTACAGGACTTAGCTGTCAACACCAGCATCTTTCAGCTGTATGTTGATCTCTTGGCAAGATTACGCTCAGTAGTTTGCCATTGCTTTCTGAGCGGCCGGCTCAGTATCCCGCAAGTCACGAGCAGGAGTCGAACCGCCTGAGCTCTCGCTCCGCTACGAGACTCTGCGTGATAAACGGGATTACAGAGAGAAAGTGTTGTAACCCCACAGCCAGAGAGAGTACCAAGTGGGAAATATCACGTGTGAAAGGGTCTATTTTGTAGGTGATAACTTCATGTATGGATGTGAAGCATTGACCATTTAGCAATCACGAAAGAAGTAAATTAATTATTCAGAGCTCACATATTACATAATAATAATACTTAGAATAACGTGGGCCAAGAAAAATACACAAAATGACATTCTACAAGACTTGAACACCGAAGAAAAATGGCTCTTCTACTGTAACACTACTGTGTAACACTACTACTGTTCTACTGCGGGTGGCGGATGTGTGTGGTGGGGGATGTGGGTTAGGACATGTGTGGGTGGGTGGAGGATGTATGTGTGGGTGGTGGGGTGTGTGTGTGAGTGGATTGGGGATGTATAGGTAGTTAGGGAGATGTGTGTGCGTGTGTGGGTAGGGAGATGTCAGTTGGTGGGGATGTGTGTGTATGGTTTGGGGATGTGTGAGTGGATGTGCGATGTGTGGGTTGGTGGGGGATGTGTGTGCGTGAGTGGGGAATATGTGGTAGATGGAGGTGTGGTTGGGGGATGGGTGGTTGGAGGTGTGGGTGGGGAGAGGATGTGTGGGTGGGGGATGGGTGTGTGGATTAGGATGTGTATGTGGGTGGGCGCGGATGTGTGGGTTGGTGGGGGGATGTTTGTGTGGGTGGCGAGTGTGTTTGGGTTGGGGGAACAGGTGAGGGCAGTGTGTGTGGGTGGGGGATGTGCGGGAGGGGGATGGGTCGGTTGGTGGGGTCCCTGTGTGTGTGTATGTGTGTGTGTGGGTAGATGGGGGTGTGGATGTGGATGGGGTGATGTGTGGGTAGGTGGGAGATGGGCCTCATAACATGGTAATTTGTCTTACTTATATTTACAACATTAATTTCACAATTTTTTTTTCTTCCTATGTGAATGTATAATGCTCTTGATGAACGAAAGATGAGTGACTGGAAGGGTCGAATGTAAGACGGGTCTGCGTGCCCAATTTTTGACCCTTTTAAAATAAAATTGATTTGATTTGGTTTAATTTGATTTGATTTGATTTGGTTTAACATGTCTTGGAATCTCAAATATTATGATGAAATTAAACGAGTGACAATGAGTTTTGGAAAGTACAGTGATGTAAGGCGTGGTTCCTGATCTTATGATCATCGAATAATTGGGCCAAACAACATGTTCCCTTTATGCAGTTAAAACGGATACAGGTAGTTCCATAGCAGATACTGTCGTTAGGGTGTGACGTGTTAGGCTTTCACATATTCTAGGCCACGACATATGAAGTTGGGTGGTCTGTTCCCTACCTCGATGTCTGTCATTTCCTGTAATTCCAGCATGGCGGAATGGATAAGAGCGCGCGTTCGTAAACATCCGGTGTGCTGATGCCCATGTAGCAGGTTCAAGCCCTACACCTGTCACTTGGACGCACATGTTGGCTTCTGGTCCGTCACTGTGGGACGTAAATCACAAGTACATCTGAAGTCGGAGTGGGTTCGCCTGATGGCGAGAGATATTGGTAATTGTGAAAGGTAATCCACACGCAAACAACAGTCCTGAGCACTAGAAGTAGCATAATGTGTATGGGCTACGTGTCACAAAGTGAATGATAACAGAGTGACAGATGGAGTGGCTATGGTTGTGTCTAGGGTATGTCAGTGTAAATGTGATGTTGACCAACTGATCAACAACGATGCATCAAAACCAAACACCAGACTGCGCACACAATACTTTAATTGGAACATCTGCATACAACATTATTCCTCGGGAACGTTCATCATTATATATATATGTATATATATACATTGCATAGGCACAGGTACAGTACACGTAGTCCCAAACACTATCGCTGCTGACAACTAGGCTCAGTCTTTAATATTTAGCCTCCGAATGACTCTCACTGAAACACACAGCGCGGAGTTCTCTCGCTAACTCCGATATCATCCAATTGACCAGACCGCCGACCTCCACTGTCGGGTCCCAAAAACTCAACTGTCCCCTCAATATTTTCCACTGTCTTTTTAACCTTCTTTTCAGCCCTTCCCGGGGACTGCTCTTTAACTCCGTGAACTTGTAGTAGCATTGCTACCAAGGTTAATCACCTTAATGTTAGTGAACCCAGGCATGTTTCACTACGCTTGAGTTCAAAGCAAGTAGTAGCACGTGTATGGACTTTGCTTGAATTCCAAGCGAGCGGACAGAAACAAGAAATGTCATTTAATTCCCAGACAATTCTGAAAATTCCATGGTACCCATTGATTTGATCATACTGATGGGAAAATATAATCCTTCCTTCACTGGGGATAGAAATCAGATCACTGCCTTGGAAGTCAAGCGCACTAACTACTATGCCATCGCATCTCAGTATGCGTTAAAGACGTGTAAATTTGCTGGTTTTACTGGTCTCTTTCATTTGTTTTTCTTACAGAGGACACCAGGTTGTGAGGATACCAGGCGCTTTAACCACTGACATAGACATACCAGAATGTGGTGAGGATATACAGCGCTTGAATTATTGACATATACGAGTAAATTCCAGATTGTGAGGATACTAGGCGCTTTAGCCACTGACATAGACATACTAGAATGTGGTGAGGATATACGGTGTTTGAATCGTTGACATAGACATACCAGAGTGTGCTGGGGATACACAGCCTTTTAATCACACTGACATAAATTTTGAGCATACACGGCGTTTGAACCATACACATGGACAATACGTTGGACAGTCGAGCGTCCAGTATGTGGTCATGCCTTTTGGCACAACACCATGAACAAATTAAAGTAGCCACTTTGAGGACATGCGTATTTCCGTGGCACCATACAGAAGTGAATTATGGGCAATTTCACAATCACTGAAAAAGAAAACAGGGACATTGGAACTTTACAGAACATTCTTAGAATGACATGAATCAAGTAGCAGATTCATAACTACATTCCAGAAAGTTCTAGAAAGATCTGAACAAGGAAGAAAGTTGACTCATAAACAGTATTGTGGTTCGGAAATTGAAATTCTTTGGTCTTATTAAACGTAGCAATGGATTAGAAAGAATAGGGATGGTAGGTGTGTTTTCTGGGAGAAGAGACAGGGTAGATTAGCACAAAAGTGTACACGGGTCACGTGGGCATGAACATGTCTAAGGCAGGGGAGCTGGCAACAGATTGAGCGTATTTCCTACAGGCCTTGATGGGAGCAATGTTCTATAAAGGACTTCTTTATGGGTATCCTGTCTTTGGCTCTTTTCTTGGCCTTGCTGTGCTTATGCCTACTGATATCCCTCTCTGTTTTTTCTCCGCATTTTTCTGTCTATCTCTCTATTTCTCGCTGTCTCTCTATTTTCTCTGTCTCTCTTTGTGACTGTCGGTTTCTCTCTTTTTCTCTGAATCTGTATATTTTTCTTTTTTCTCTGTCTATCTCTCTCGTTTCTTTGTCATTCTTCCTCTGTCTATCTCTATTTTCTTCTTCTCTCTCTTTCTCTATTTCTCTTTCTCTGTCTGTCTCTCTGCTTCTGTCTGTGTGTCTTCTCTCTCTTTCTTGTAATTCCCCGACATGAACCATCACTTCTTGTCCTTCCATCGCCCCGTGATATCTGAATGCTTTTCTCGACTTACCTCGCGTCACATTCATATTTTCTAACTTCCAAGCACACGTATTTTTCGTTGCATAGTATTCGCTTGCTTTTGTTTTTACTTTAATTACTGATGATAATTTTCTAGTCGAAACGTCCATTATGTAATGTGTAATTTTGCTCTTATTAAACTTAACTTTACCACTTTCATTTGTTCTATCGTTTACGCATTCCTTGCATTCAAATGTAATGTTACATAATGTGTATTAAACACATTACAATTGGAGACTTTGTTATTCATGCATAGTCTTTAGCTAAGATAATGTTTTGAGTTTTGTCAATGACCGAATCTTGTCATTTGTTAGTGCCATTGTCCGTGTGCATATGTGGCTAATCTGTTTGCATTAATTACATACATTTTAAATATTGTACATTTATGTTTGAAGCTGATGTGTTATCATCATCATCATGTGACATGGGCGTTCATGTTTCGCCATCTCACACCATCACCAGAGTCTTGGATCAGCTCAGCGTTCTTGTCTCGACTATACCACGTGGCCAAGCCATCCAGGTGATTTGATTACTCCTCTGCCTTCCTCTTGATCTTTTCCCCTTGATCTTGCCAGTTGTCAATAAGTTCTCCAATTTATTTCCTCTCATAATGTGTCCAAAAATGTTGACTGTCTACGTCTAATTTCTCTAATCAGTTTACGATTTTCATTTGTTTCTTGTAGTATGTGGTCATTGGTTTTTCTGTCTGTCCATGATATTATTTGTATTTCCCTCAGAAACCACATTTCAACTGCCGACAGACGTTTTTCAGCTTGTCTGTGATATAGTTTACAATTTAAAAAAGTTGGTAGCATGTCTTTTACAGGGCGCCGCAATCAACCCCAACATTTTGTGGCTGTTTGTGATTTATTAAACAATCTTTATGTTCAGTAATATGCCATTGTTTTCTGGACGATCGACGCTCTATCATCTAAATCAAGACAAGACGGTATGTTTCCTATTCCTCCACAGCTGATTTCAAACCCTCAACTGGGGGACTGTGAAACGTGCTCGCTGCCCACAGGCCACAGCGCCGACTTGTTTTATATTTGTTGTTGTTGTAATCTTCCACTTATGCCGTTAGGAGTCGTGGGGAAGGGTTATTACAGTTCCAGCGCCCATGACTAGCACCGTGTCTCCATTGTCCTCCATGAATCATGAACAAGTTTCTATGATCAAGTAAATTCCCTACCGATTTGCTAGACTACCCTTATCTACTTAACTACGTTAATTTCTCGACCTTGACTTGGGGGCGTAAATTACAAGTACCTCTGAATTCGGAGTGGGTTCGCTTGATGGCTCGGGTCACTGGTAATAGGGCAAGGTATTCCAAATGCAAAAATCAGTTCAGTGCACTAGAAGTGGTAGCATGTATGAGAACTACGCTAGAGTTCAGAGCGATCCACACAAAACAACATGCTCTGTATAACGGCCAGATCATGTCGTATTCTTCAGAATAGCCTGTTGATGAAACCACAGATGTTCTAAAAAGCCCAAGTCGCGGAGGCTACAAAAAGTGCCACTGGTCAGAACAATGGATACTGGAAAGAGATCATATGGCTGGAGCAACGGACACTGTAAAGTAAACCTACGGGTAAAGAACGGACATTCGGATTTTATCAATATTCACATCCGTACTAAGAAACCCAATGTACTAAGAAACCCGATGAACATGTTCTCCAGAAGTGTTTCCTGTAGAGTGAGCTCGGGAATATGTACCAATCTAGGAAACCTACATTAAACTTAAGCTGTATGGAACTAAAGAGGAACTAAAGATGAATTAGCTCAACATGAGAACTCACCTGACAGGGTATCCATGAAGGAGAGATAGCAAGACATGTTAGTTGTATATTCTCTACAGGACGTAACAGTCAACCTCAGCATTTTTTGGCTCGTTTTGATCTCTTGGCTAGTTTACGTTCAGTAGTTTGCCATTACTTTCTGAACGACCGGCACCCATATTTCATAAATACCCAACGCTGGACCAAGAAAAAGTAAGTGTATGTTGCTTGCAAGAAACTCACCTCAACGAAAAAATAGCCTTCAAATTCAGAGGCTACCAATGTTACCGATCTGACCGAAAGGACAGGCGAAAAGGTGGGATACTGACCATTGTCAAAAATAACATCACTGCTTCCCAAATCGAAGTCTATATGGAAGGGGCTGAGTATCAGACACTCAAACTTAAGACAGGCAATACAGACCTACATCTGATCAATTACTACTGTCCAAGCGACCGCCCACAGGCACTGGACACACTACCATTAACAGAAAAAATGATTGTGTGTGGCGATTTCAACAGCCACTCGCAGAGCTGGGGCTATGATCACATGGACCAGAGAGGAGAGAGACTGGAAGACTGGCAGGATGAGAATAGATTCATCTTGATTAATAAGCCGTCCAACCCACATACTTTCTACTCGAGATCATGGCACACTACAACTACACCTGACCTGGCTTTTCGTTCACCAAACCTGGAGTGGAACATTACACGAATTGTTGGGAAACAACTTGGTGGCAGTGATCATCGGCCAGTCTTTCTTACTGTAGAAAATGAGCTTGTAAGCGAAAGCAGCAGCCTCTCGAGGTGGAACTACAAGAAAGCAAACTGGGCAATGTACAAGAATCGCACCAGCATACTGGTTAAAAGCCTGAACACTGTGAAAGACATAAATAAAGTAGTTGAAGAGTTTGGGAAATGAATATTGCAGGCAGCACGAGATACAGTACCAAGAGGAGCCCGTAAACAATATAAACCGTACTGGAGTAGTGAACTGGAACAGTTGCATAATGATGTGGAAGAGTGTAGAAAGCAAGCAGAGACCACACCCAGCCAAGAGCACCACAATAAATTCCAGCATGCGAAAGCCAAATTTCAAAGGGCCAAGCTGCAGGCTAGACGGAAAAGCTGGCAGGAGAAAACGGAGTCTCTGAACTTTGAAAGAGACACAAGGAAATTGTGGAAGCTAATAAAACAACTTAACGATGAGGGCACAGGGAGAAACTCAAAAATTGCACTACATAAAGGTGGAAACATCTTAACAAGAAAGCAAGCAGCTGACCATTTTGCGGACTCATTCGCACAAGATAACAATATCAAAATTAGTCCAGAGAAACAACAAGAGATTCGAGAGAAACAGCAACATACGGGACAGAAGGAAATAGTACACGAGGTTCTGGAGGCACCCATCACAATCAGCGAACTGGAGCTAGCCATATCAAAACTAGAAATGAGAAAGTCACCAGGAGCTGATGGTATCTCCAATGAAATGATCAGAAACCTAGGAACAGAGGCCAAAGCAAAGCTGTTGCAGATCTTTAATAACAGTTGGACCATAGGCAGTGTTCCACAAGCCTGGAGAGAAGCAATCATGATACCCCTCCTAAAATCAGGGAAAGATAGTTCCATTGCCTCCAGCTACAGACCAATTAGCCTCACCAGCTGTCTCTGCAAAACACTGGAGCGCATCATCAATCACATACTGCAGTGGTACATTGAAAGTAAAAACATCCTTGTGCCACAGCAGGCTGGCTTTAGGCAGTGCTACTCTACGGAAGATCAGACAACCTACCTCTCTCAAGAAATTGAGGATGCATTCCAAGAGAAGAAACTGGTGCTTGCAGCATGGGTAGATCTGAAGAAAGCCCTTGACAAAGTCTGGAAAGAAGGTCTGATGAAGAAACTGAGAAACTGCAAAGTCAATGGAAGAATGTACAAATGGGTGAAAGCATACTTGCACAACAGAAGAGCCCGAGTACAGATAGACGGACTCAAGACCAAGAAAGTACTACTGCGTCACGGTGTTCCCCAGGGCAGAGTCTTGTCCCCCACACTTTTTCTGATCTTCATCAATGATCTCGTTGCTAATCTACCGCATGGAATTAAAGCAGCAATGTACGTCGTTGACCTGGTTCTATGGAGCACAAATGAATATGCATCAGTGGCCACCAGATCGCTACAAAGAGCTGTAGATATATTTGTTGCATGGGCAAATAGATGGCATGTCAGCATAAACACTGACAAGTGCAGCACCACTCTATTTACCCTCTCTCCAAAACAAAAGGCAGGGATCATCCAGATAAATGGAACACCCCTAAGAGAAGATAAAGAACCAACATACCTTGGAGCAACATTTGGATGGCAGGCTGACATGGAGAAAGCACATCAACAAAGCAGTAGCAAAGGCAAGAAGGAAAATAGCCATCCTGAGAAAGCTAAGTGGAACCACATGGGGAGCCAGTGGGAAAATACTTAGCAAAGTTTATCAACAGAGCATACGACCACACCTAGAATACGGGTCAACTGCGTGGTGTTCGGCATCAAACACCACACTACAAGAGCTGAACAAGGTGCAAAATCAAGCACTTAGAGTCACCACGGGAGGGATGAGATCAACCCCTATAGTGGAAATGGAGAAGATGGGGAGGACACAAGCACTGAGAGAGCGCAGAGATACGAAAACGCTAATACAAGCAGAAAAGTTCCTCAGCTTGCCAGGCCACCCTATGAAGAACAGATTTGATAACCTAGCTATGGGGCGGTTGAAAAGAAGTAGTTTTATCCACCAAGCCAAACGACTCTGTAGAGAAACCACCGATCTGCCCACAGTTGGTATCCCTATAACAACTATTCCGGAGCGAACTCCATCGAAAGATGAACATAGACTATCATTACAAATCCAGACAAAAGTGAGAGGAATATTTGACAAGGAAGAACAGAACAGTGTGCAGCGCAGAACAGCCACTCTCAGCTTCCTTGATGAGGAATACCCACAGGACCTCTGGATCCGAGTCTACACAGATGGGTCAGCACAAAATGCTGTTCGAAATGGAGGAGCGGGAGTGTACATAGAATACCCAAATAATACTAGGGACACGGCCAGAGTTCCAACAGGAAAGTACTGCCATAACTATGATGCTGAAATTGAGGCAATCAAGATAGCAACAGAGAAATTACTGGGTGCCAGCAATGGCACACAACCTGTGGTGCTATTGACAGATGCAAAATCAGTACTCGAGGCGCTTCTGTCTGGAAAATTGCCAGTACTAAGGGCACTACTTTCTGAACTTAGCAGTCAGCATAAGGTCACCATACAGTGGATACCATCCCACTGTGGAGTACCCGGAAACGACAGAGCTGATCAATTGGCTAAGGAAAGAGCCAAAGAAGAACAGCCTGATGTGCCCGTTACATACCACCAAAAGAAAAGAATGATCAAATTAGTCAGAAAGCCACCAAAACCTGCTCAAGATGACTACAACGTTATGGATAGACCAGAACAAGTCATTATTCTGCGCCTCAGAACAGGACACAATAGATTACGCAACCACATGTATACAAAATTCAAGATTGGTGAAACAGCCATGTGCACATGTGGATTGGTGTCGCAGATAGCAGAGCACATACTCCAAGACTGCCCAAAATATAACATAACTAAGCAAACCTTCTGGCCTAGAGAGACGACAGTGGAAGATAAACTCTATGGACCGCTGTGTGAACTGAAAAAGACTGTAAGATTCATACAAGAGACAACATTGCAGTTATAGACATATTTCAAGCGAACGAAAGAAGAAGAAGAAGCTAGGCGGTCTGCTGCCAAAGCGCTCACTGCTGTGTTTTTTACGTTGTATGCTGGATTACCAACTGCCCCCGTAACACCTTCGCCTCGGCGCCGTCAGCAAGAAATAGGGAAGATAAAAAAACAAGGCAGAACTAGCAGATCTAAAACAACAATCCTTGAACTATGTCAGACAGTCAAACGAGTTGTAAACCAATGATACCAAACTTAAACTGTTCGGAACTAAAGAGGAACTAAGAATTACTTAGTTTATCATAAGAACTCACCTGACAGGGTATCCATGAAGGAGAGATAGTAAGAAATACGGAAAATAAAAAACAATGCAGAACTAACAGATCTAAAACAGCAATCCTTGAACTATGCCAGACAGTCAAACGAGTTGGAAAAAAAGTGATACCAAACTTAAACTGTTTGAAACTAAAGAGGAACTAAAATGACTTAGTTTATCATGAGAACTCACCTGACAGGGTATCCACAAAGGAGGGATAGTAAGAAATACGGAAGATAAAAAACAATGCAGAACTAGCAGATCTTAAAGTTGCACTCCATGGAGTATGTCAAATTCAAAAGAGTTGGAAAATATTGGATCCCCTCACATTGTAACATGCCAGGAAATGAACAGGATAACGGGCTGGCAAAGGAAGGTGGAAGGCTACGCCAGTCTGATGTAATCATAACCTATGATGAGGCCATTAGATTTATAAGAAGCAATTTTTGAACCAAGTGGGATTCAGAGCATCCAGACCACCAGAATTTAGTAATTATTAACACTATTCAAACTCCACACAGTACACAAAAGGCTGACGTTTAATGAACTAGAGATAGGAGTTATTGATGAATGTAACAATGGATCTGTTAATATGACAGCTAAATGTGTGTTGCAGGAGTCGATAATATATTTCGAAAAGATGCAGTTATTTTGGCCTATACCCGCATCTTGTAATGGAATACTCTCACAATCAATCAATCATGTGCCATCTCCACAATGAAGGTTGGCTGCAATGGATCTCCAATACTGTCTGTCTCTCGCCTTGACTGTACATTCTGTCAATCTGATGTTCGTCCATCTCTCGATGTTATATTCCGTCTTGTATCGTTGTCTACCTCTTTCTCGCTTTAGGCAGCGATGATACTGTCTGTCTCTCGCCTTGACTGTACATGCTGTCAATCTGATGTTCGTCCATCTCTCAATGTTATATTCCGTCTTGTATCGTTGTCTACCTCTTTCTCGCTTGCCTTCTAGTATGGGTTTTATAAGAGTATCATGTCTTTCAACATGGCCGAAATATTTCACTTGCCTCCTCTTTATTTCTTTCATAAACTCTTTCTTCACTCCCAGTTTTTCTAGGACCTCTGCATTTGATTGTTTTTGTATCCAAGAAATACGACATATTCATCTTTATATCCACATCTCCAGGGCTTCTATGCGACTTTCTGGTTGCTTGTTCAACGTCCAGGCTTCCGCGCCACATTGTAGCGTTGAATATACGTGGCATTTGACAATTCTGATTTTAATACGTTATTAATCGCTCTGCATCATCACACTTGACAGACGGTGCAGAGAGCAGAACCTTGCCGCTGTCAATGCAGAGGTTAACGCGCTCATCTATGAACACTCAGATAGCACCGACGTGCTCATCTATACAGATGGATCTGTGGTAAAGCAGCACAGAAGTGCGTGGGCATTTACAGCCTGTTCAGCGGGCCGAACCGTTCAAGAATCCAGTGGTGCCCACTCTATGACCACGAGCAGCATGACGATGGAGGTGATGGCAGTTACACAGGCTTTTATATGGCTGGAATCACAGCATTATACCAACGTGTGTGTACTAAGTGATTCAATGAGCATGATTCAGAAGGTCGAAGCTGGATCTGTACGTAGACAGTGGATTGAGTCGCTGCGGAAGTCTGTTGTCCGTAAAGTCACCTTCATCTTCGTCCAGTGACATGCGGGAGTCGAGGGAAATGAACGAGCTGATAAACTGGCTGGTTCTGCACCCCCCCCCCCCCCCCCCCCCCGTAGATGGCCAGCCCATGGATCGTGCCGATGTTATTAACGTCCTCAAAGATATGTCGAGAACAGAGGACTTTGACGTCAGTGAATCCACATCGCTGTCCAGGATGAGAGACTTGGGAGTAAGAATCGACACGGCCAGACGCGAGAGGTACATCGGGAAAACGAGGTGCCTCGTCAACCAACACAGAACTGGCACTATTAGCCACCGGACGCTGATGCATATGCTGGAGGGAGGATCTGAGCACTTATGGACCTGTTCGGAGTGCAATGAAGATACCCCAACTGATAACTGATAACTGATAACTGATAATATCTCTAGATGTGAATACTGATTTCATGCCGTTGAAAGCATTTTTGGCCATTCCTATTCTCTTTCTGATTTCTATTTCACTTCTGCCATCATCTTTTATTATATGTCCAAGATGGGAGAAACTTGTAACTTGTTCTAGTATCTGCCCGTTTACTGTAATGTTCATTGATGACCTGTCCTTTCCACCGCTAATTATCATAGCTTTTGTGTTTTGGATGTTAATATCTAAGCCACATTCTGCACTGTTCCTGTTTACTTCTTCCACTAGGTCTTGTTGAATTACCATTGCTGTCTTTGGCATATTACATGGTGAGGTCCCAATCTCTTCCACGATGGCCAGCCATGTTCACTATCGTATCCTGAACACGCCTCATGTTTGCCAGCCACACACTCTGCTGTTTCGCTTTCGAAGCCGTTGATCTATTTAGATTCATCCGCCTTCTCCACTGTTGCCCGTGGTGTGGCCACCGCCGTACACAAGCGGTATTCGTAGAATACTCTATAGGGTTGTAAACAAAATACACGTTGATTACTGTATTGTTTAGATATAATCATGTCGACTTTTGAAAGTTGAAGACGAAGAAGAAGAAAAAGAAGGAGGAGGAGGAGAAGGTGGATAAGAAGAAGAAGAAGAAGAAGAAGAAGAAGAAGAAGAAGAAGAAGTAGAAGAAGAAGAAGAAGAAGAAGGAAGAAGGAAGAAGGAAGAAAGAAGAAGAAGAAGAAGAAGAAGAAGACCTATGCTAACGGTGGCATGCAAATTTTACGTATACCATAACAAAAGCTTTCAAGTTTTTAACCAATGCTACCGGTGAAATAAAGGTTTTTACCCTATGCAAACAGTGACATAACGGTGATTTTCTAATGTTAAACTTATTTTAATGATGACAACAGAGTATAAACGTTTTCACCCTATGCTAACAGTGATATATACGTTTTTAGCCTACCATAACGGCGACTCACAATTCTTGAGCTTTTCATAACGGTGACTTTTACGTCTTGATCCTACAATAATGGTCACTCATACGTCTTGAGCCTACAATAATGGTCACTCATACGTCTTGAGCCTACAATAATGGTCACTCACTCATACGTCTTGAGCCTACAATAATGGTCACTCACTCATACGTCTTGAGCCTACAATAATGGTAACTCATACGTCTTGAGCCTACAATAATGGTCACTCATACGTCTTGAGCCTACAATAATGGTGACTTACACATCCTGAGCCTATGATAACGCTGACTTAAAATTCTTGAGCCTATCATAACGGTGATTTACGCGCCTTCAGTCCATCATGTCGGTGACTTACACGCCCTGAGACTATCATAAAAGTGACTTATACGTCTTGAGCCTATAATAATGGAAGCTTACACATCTTGAGCCTAACATAACGGTGACTGACATACACGCCTGAAGCCTAACATAACGGCGACATATACGCCCTAACATAACATTGACTAACAAGTTTTCCACTAATGCTGACTGTAACTTACACATTTTCAACCTATACTAACGGTGACATATAAGTTGCCATACTTTTTCAAACAGTTCGCAATTCACAGCAATAGCAGCAAACACACGAAGATCATCATCAAGTGCCGTGCCGGCTGGCGTAGGCGTTCATGGCTCTCCATAGATCTCGGTCTTTGGTTTTCTGGATCAACTCTGGTGCTGATATTCCTCCATGCCACCGTCTCAATCCATCCAGCATCACTCTTGGTCTACCTCTGCCTCTCTTCCCCTCGATCTTTCCAGTTGTTACGATGTTCTCCAATGCCTCTCTTCTCATCACGTGACCGAAGAAAGATGTTTGTCTCTGTCTTATTGTTGTATATAATGTTCTAGTTTCATTAGCCTGTTTCAGGCAGTCGTCGTTAGTTACTCTGGCAGTCCAAGGAATTCGCAACATTCGTCTCAGGAACCACATCTCTGTTGCTTCTAATTTCTTCTTAATTTGTTCATTTACGTTCCAAGATTCACTACCATACAGCAAAACTGGTTCTACATAGCATTTCAGCACTCTCTTTCTTACATTCAGTGATAGTGACTTATTGCATAAGATACTCTTCATTTTCTGAAAAGCGGCTTTTGCCTGCCCTATTCTACTCCTAATCTCTGTTGTACATCTTCCATCTGATGTTATAAATGCCCCTAGGTATCTAAAATTATCAACTTGGTTAAGGATTTTCCCTTCTATTTCTATGTCACATTTTGGTGTCACCATTTTCTTTGATATTACCATTGTTACTGTTTTCTTGATATTCAAGGAGAGTCCTTTCCTTGCACTCTCTGTTACTACAACGTCTAATAATTGTTGTAGGTCTGTTGAATTATCCGCCACCAATACTGTGTCATCTGCATAGCGTATATTATTTATATTATAACCTCCAACTAGTATTCCTGGCATCTCTTTGATCTCTCTCATTATTACTTCGCTATACAGGGAGAAAAGATCTGGTGACAAGATACACCCTTGTCGTACTCCTAGCTTTATCCGTTCGTAACTACCCTCTTTATTTCCCATTTTAATTGCTGCTACTTGGTTCCAGTAAACATTCTTTATTATTCTTAAATCTTTTCCATCAATGTTGATATCTTCCAACATTTTAATCAGTTCATCATGTTTTACTTTATCAAATGCCTTAGTATAATTTATGAAGCACAAATATATGTCTCTCTGTTTCTCTATTGACCTTTCTATTAGTGTCCGTAATGTATAAATTGCATTGTTTGTGCCCTTTCCTTCCACAAATCCATACTGTTCTTCACTAATTTCCATTTTTATTTTCTTTTTGATTCTTCTCATTATGATTCTGAGTAGAAGCTTAGTGATATGGTTTATAAGGTTAATTGTACGAAAATCTTCACAATCAATTGCTCCTGGTCTTTTTGGTATAGCTATAAATAAAGATTTCAGCATATCACTGGGTAAATATCCACTGCTGTAAATATCATTCAACATTTTGGTTAATATATCTACTCCAAATTCTCCCAATACTTCTAATTCTTCTATTGTGATTTCATCTGGCCCAGCTGTTTTTCCTTTCTTCATACGTTTCATAGCGTCAGCGACTTCTTCTTTCAGAATAGGTGGACCTTCTAAGTTACTATCTTCTGTTAATTCTCTCCTTTCTCCTTCATATAATTCTCTTATATACTCATTCCACCTCTT
Organism: Cepaea hortensis; assembly: GCA_963921405.1. Lineage (NCBI taxonomy): Eukaryota > Metazoa > Mollusca > Gastropoda > Stylommatophora > Helicidae > Cepaea > Cepaea hortensis. The sequence goes on from OY992896.1 coordinate 55,017,192, forward strand.
CATTATAGCATCTTCCTCTAATATTATCTTTCCTGTTTTTGATTTCAAACACCCTGTATTTATTCTTATTTTTCTTCCTGTAAGCTCACTGATTTTTCTGTGCATATTTTTTGTATCTTTAATGGAATTTAATTCAATTTTTTTGCATTGCTCGTTTAACCAACTTTCTTTAGCCTTCCCACATTTATCTTTTATTTCTTTATTTATCTTAGCGTATTCTTGTTTGTCATTTTTACTCTGTTTTCTTTTGTCCATCAGTTTTAAGATATCTTCATTCATCCATTTTTTCTTAGCTATTTTGCCTCTCTCCGGTAATACTTCTTTGCTAGTTTGATGAATGGAGTCCCTTAACATTTCCCATTGTTCATCTATACTCTGTATTTTAGTTATTGCATTGTACCTATTTTTCACAGTCACTCTGTATTGTTCTTGCATTTCTTTATCTATTTTCAGAACCTCTTTGTTAAGTCTCATGTTCTTAACCATTTTTTTCCCTCTCTTTAATCTTACTTTTATTTGTCCACATAGTGGTACATGATCACTATTACAGTCAGCACCAGGCATTGTCTTTACATTAATTAAAGCATTTCTAAATCTTTTATTAATTAGTATGTAGTCAATTTGGTTGCGTATTTTCTTATCAGGGCTTATCCATGTGTACAGTCGTCTTTTATGGTGTTTAAACCATGTGTTTCCAATTATCATCTCATTGATATTTGCCCATTCTATTAGCATTTCCCCTCTTTCATTTCTTGTACCTAAACCATAATTCCCCACTACATCCTCCATTTTTCCCTTTCCTACTTTTGCATTAAAATCACCAAGTATTATTTTTATTTCTTGTGATCCAATTTGAGCCATCGCCATTTCTATTTCGTCGTAAAAGTGTTGTATTTCTTCATCACTACTGCTTGCTGTTGGTGCATATACTTGTATAATATTTATGTCTATTGGTTTGCCTTTGATTTTTACCATAATAACTCTATCTGAAATACACCAGTATCCATTAATTGACTTGGCTGTTTTTTCGTCTAATATTATTCCTACACCTTTTTCATGTGTTTTCCCTCCAGAATAAATTATTGTGTGATTGTCAGCTATAATTTTGCCCGATCCCTTCCATCTCATCTCACTAACGCCTAGTATATTCATTTTCATGCTATCCATCTCTCTTAGAACATTGGTCAACTTTCCTAGCTCATTTAATGTCCTAACATTCCATGTTCCTACTCTAAATTTATTTATTTTAGTTATGATTTTGCCATCAGTAGCTGGATGACGGTCTGGTGTCACCTGTGGCTCATGACTGTCCCTACCGGACGAGGATGCCCTAAGACAGCCATTAACGTCCTTCACTAACTTTGATTTATGTTTTGCCATGAAGTCTTGTGAAGATAATGTGGTGGTTTCCCCTTGCCTTCCACATTCACACGGTGGTCTTTTAACTCTGCCTTTGACAGCCATTTCCGACTGTAAGGACAAGTGAGTGCCCTGCCCTGCTCAGGTGCAGAGTTGTCCACTTATTCCGGTGGATACTCGGTCCCCAGAGCTGTGTTAGCCTCACCGTGGTGTGTTTCCATCCTCTACCACGGGGAGGTGCAGTTGGGATTTTCCCTTCATAAAGTTATGGTCTCTGACCAAAACTCTCCAGTACTTTTAGAGGACACACGAAGAATGCTAAGATAAACCAAAAAAAAAAAAAAAAATGAGAAGTTAAAAGAAAAGTGCAGAACTTACAAATATATTTGTTCAACACTCGAGTTTGATGCCCTAGTTTATAGTTTGAAATAAAAGATACGGGTAACTCTTCTGCAGATACTTCTCTTGGGAGGTAAATTGTTCAAGTGTTCTCATTGACTATGTTATTTTTTTTTTTTGTAAATATATTTCCTGGTGTAAACAATCCACACAAGGGCACTAAGGACACATTCATACATGCTTCGTCTCCCTCCGTAAATGTCAACATGTGTAGATGCTGATAGCCCCAGTAACTGTCTGGTTGAGGCTTTGCCGTCCTGACATTGTTAATTGTGCTTCAAAAAATACTTCTCCATAGCACAAATTCCGGACTGAATTATAGAGACCTTATCTTACCCATGCAGCATGATCCCTCTCTCGACCTGCCTAGTTTACTACAGAGTAAAGGTAACACCAATACACCTGGAACAAGACAAGCTGCAGACGCTGCCGGATCATCAAAGTATTGCTCTCATTGCCCGCCATATTATTATTATTATTATTATTATTATTATTATTATTATTATTATTAATTATTACGTATTTGAAGCATTGGCAGGATTTGGATTTTATATATATATATATATATATATATATATATATATATATATATATATATATATATATATATATATAATGTGCCATGCCGGAAAGCCATGACTCTCCATTTCACTCGATCATCAGCATCGTGGATCAGCTCAGTGTTCCTGTCTCGTCCATGCCATGTGGCCAAGCCATCCAGGTATTTTCCTCTTGGTCTGTTCCCTTTGATCTTGCCAGTTGTCACTAAGTTCTCCAATCCATTTCTTCTCATAACATGTCCAACAAATTTTGACTGTCTACGTCTAATTTCTCTAATCAGTCTACTATTTTCATTTGTCTCCTGTAGTACTTGGTCATTGGTTTTTCTGTCTGTCCATGGTATTCTTTGCATTGTCCTCAGAAACCACATTTCTGCAGCCATCAGATGTTTTTCAGCTTGACTGCACATTGTCCAAGTTTCACATCCATACAAAAAAACAGGCTCTATGTAACCCCTCAACACTCTTTTTCTCGTTTCAATTGACATCTTTTTATTGATCAGAATGTTTTTCATCTTGCTAAAGGCTACTTTCGCAATGGCGATTCTTGTCCTAATCTCTTCAAGGCATCTCCCATCAGATGTTATGACTGTTGCGAGATAATTGTACCGATTCACTTGTTGAAGAATATTCCCATTTACTTGTATATTACATTGTGGTACTTCGTTCTTCCTAGTGACGACCATAACCTGTGTCTTTTAACAATTTAATTCCAACCCCAGCTGCTCACTGTGTACCACAACTGCGTCTACTAATTGTTGTAGATCTTGTGCATTGTCTGCAATCAATACTGTATCATCTGCATATCTAATGTTATTGATGTTTCGTCCTCCAGTGCTGATTCAATTTATATCTTCTACATTCCTGAAAATATTTTCATTGTATAGGGAAAAAAGATCTGGAGACATTACACATCCCTGCATAATACCTCTCTTAATAGGTTGATATTGTCCCACTTCATTATCAATCCTTATGGCAGCTTGTTTTTCCAATATATGTTTTTTATAAGTCTAATGTCTTTGCCATTAGTTTGTAGATCTGCAAGCATATCTACCATGTTGACTAGTCTTACTCTATCAAAAGTCTTTGTGTAGCCAATAAAGCAAAGGTGTATATCCTTGTTTACCTATTTAGCACGTTCAATAACTGTTCGCAGCATATACACAGCATTTACTGTACCCTTTCCTTCTACAAACCCACATTGTTCTTCCCCTATTTCAGGTTGTATTGTCTTCCTCACTCTTTGCATTTGCATTTCGTAGCAAAATCATTTTGATGTGACTCATTATACTAATTGTTCTATGTTGATCACATTCCAGGGCTCCTGATTTCTTTGGGATTGCAATAAATACAGAGTTACATAATTCAGAAGGTATACCTCCAGTATCATATAATGTGTTCAGCAGTCTAGTGACTTGATCTAGTCAAAATTCTTCTAAAGCTTTAATCATTTCTGTTGTGACGTTATCTGCACCGGGGGCGTTGCCAGATTTCATATGCTTAAGAACATTTCGAACTTCCATCTTCAAAATTGGCTGTCCTTCTTTATTAAATCTAATTTCATACTGTTCCTCTCTGTTATCATTATAAAGGTTTTTCACATAATCTGTCCATACATGTAGAATCTGATCTTTCTCTATTATGATTTTTCCATCTTTAGTTTTTAGACAGCCTGTTCATGTACTTGTTCTTTTATTAGTAAGTTCCTGAATTATTTTGTGCACTAATTTGGTATTTTGACTGTTGTTTTGTTTTTCAATGTGTAAGCATTTTTCCTCAAGCCATGCTTCTTTTGCCTCCTTACATAATATTCTGACTTGTCTGTGAATTTCTTAATATTTGGCAGAATTATTTTTGTTGAGTCTTCTGGTTTCCATTAGGTGTAAAATGTCATCCATTTCTTACGACCCACCTTCTTTAGTTTTGTCATAGTTGTTTCTGAAGCCAAACTGATTGAATTCTTTAACATTTCCCATATATATATATATATATATATATATATATATATATATTATATATATAAACCAAAATATTGAATGATATTTACAGCAGTGGATATTTATCGAGCGATATGCTGAAATCTGTATGTATAGCTATATCAATAACACCAGGAGCAATTGAATGCGAAGATTTTAGTACAATTAACATCATAATCCATGTCACTAAGTTTCTAGTCAGAATTATAATGAGAAGAACAAGAAAGAAAATAAAAATCAAATTTGTGAAGAACAGTATGGATTTGTGGAAGGAAAGGGTACAAACAATGCAATATATACATTACGAACACTAGTATAAAGGTCAAGAGAGGCACAGAAAGACATATATTTGTACTTATAGTTTATACTTAGGCGTTTGATAAAGTGATTAAAATGTTGGAAGTTATCAAGATTGACTGAAAAAAAAAGCTAAAGAATATTTACTAGAACCAAGTAGCAGCAATTAAAATGGGAAATAAAGAGGGTAGTAACGAACAGATAAAACTAGGAGTACAACAGAGGTGTGTCTTGTCCACAGATCTCTTCTCCCTATATAACGAAGTAATAATGAGAGAGATCAAAGAGATGCCAGGAATACTAATCGAAGGTTATAATATAAACAATATAAGCTATGCAGATGACACAGTATTGGTGGCGGATAATGCAACAGACCTACAATAATTGTTGGACATTGTAGTAACAGAGAGTGCAAAGAAAGGATTCTCCTTGAATATCAAGAAAACAGTAACAATAGTGATATCAAAGAAAATGGTGACACGAAAATGTGACATAGAAATAGAAGGGACAATTCTAAACCAAGTGGATAATTTTAAATACCTAGGGGCATTTATAACTTCAGATGGAATATGGACAGCAGAGATTACGAGCTGAATAGAGAATGGGTTCGCCTAATTGTGAGGTACACTCTTAATACGGAAAGGTAATCCACATGAAAAAATAAGTCCAGTGGACTAGAAGTGGGAATATCCTTGAGTTCAAAGCGTGCAAACGTTTAAACCCAAAATAAATAAATAAATAAAAATAAATAAATAAATAAATAAATAAATAAATAAATAAATAAATAAATAAACATCTTTGCAGTTTATTCGTAATCGTTTGCATTGTTCTCCATGTTTCAGAACCATCCTTCAGTACAGATGTAACTTTCGAGTTACACATTCGAAACTTGGTGCTAGTTTAATATCCCTTGACTTGGTAACGGATAGGGTTATTGTCTTTCAGAAGAGATCTTAAAATCCTAACCAGTATACTGACGACTGCTCTGGCAAGCCACCAATGTTCCTCAACCCGACGAACCATGACAAGCCACCAATGTTCCTCAACCCGACGAACCATGACAAGCCACCAATGTTCCTCAACCCGACGAACCATGACAAGCCACCAATGTTCCTCAACCCGACGAACCATGACAAGCCACCAATGTTCCTCAACCCGACGAACCATGACAAGCCACCAATGTTCCTCAACCCGACGAACCATGACAAGCCGCCAATGTTCCTCAACCCGACGAACCACCAAGACCAGCATCAACAATAGTAAGAAAAAATAATTCACAGCTGAAGACAGTTCCGAGCCTTTAGGCGTAATGTGCCAGCACCGAAATTGTTCGAACCCAAGTGGACTCTATAGGCCACGAGGTCAATACCATATAGGCCGCTATAGCTTTCCAGAACATTTCCGTGTACCAATTTTAGACTGGGTAGACCTGCGAGCCCATATGACTTTTAAACACATCCCCGCTTGAATAGGGATTCGAACACTTGACCGCCGAGCTGGCAGAGAAACCAGCTAGCGACTGCTCTACCGGAGCTCCGGGCTAATAGTCTAAGTATACATCCCTTTCGATAGCGTTTACACGTATTTGGTACATGGTGCCAGCCCATAATTTTATAAACCAGTGATTGCCTTATGGTCAGGTCATACCGGCCGCCTTACTTTCTAAGACACGTTACCAAGATGATAATGTGGGGGGTCAATGTGCAAATGTGGGGGTCAATGTGCTAGTGTGGGGGTCAGGATTCTAGTGTGGGGGTCAATTTGCTAGGGTGGGGATAAACTGTGCTAGTGTAGGGGTAAGGATTCTAGTTTGGGGGTCAATGTGCTAGTGTGGAGTCAATGTGCCAGTGTCGGGATCAATGTGCTAATGTGGGGGTCAGGATTCTAATTTGGGGGTCAATGTGCTAGTGTGGGATCAATGTGCTAGTGTGAGGATCAGTGTGCTAGTGTGTGTGGGGGGGGGGGGGTCAATGTTCTAGTGTGGAGGTCAATGTGCTAGTGTGGAGGTCAGGATTCTAGTGTGGGGGTCAATGTGCTAGTATGGAGGTCAGTGTTTGGGTCAATGTGCTAGTGTAGTGGTCAGGATTCTAGTGTGGGGGTAAATGTGCTAGTGTGGGGGTCAGGATTCTAGTGTGGGGGGAGTTGGTCAATGTGCTAGTTAGTTAGTTATCAGTTGGGGTATCTTCGTTGCACTCCGGACATGTCCATAGGTGCTCAGATCCTCCCCCCAGCATATGCATCAGCGTCCGGTGGCTAATAGTGCCAGTTCTGTGTTGGTTGACGAGGCGCTTTGTTTTCCCGATGTACCTCTCGCGTCTGGCTGTGCCGATTCTTACTCCCAGGTCTGTCATTCTGGAAAGCGATGTGGAATCACTGGCGTCAAAATCCTCTGTTCTCGCCATATCTTTAAGGGCGTTAATAACATCGGCACGATCCATGGGCTGGCCATCTACAGGGGGTGCAGAGCAAGCCAATTTATCAGCTCGTTCATTTCCCTCGACTCCCGCATGTCCCGGGACGAAGATGAAGGTGACTTTGCGGACAACAGACTTCCGCAGCGACTCAGTCCACTGTCTACGTACAGATCCAGCTTCGACCTTCTGAATCATGCTCATTGAATCACTTAGTACACACACGTTGGTATAATGCTGTGATTCCAGCCATATGAAAGCCTGTGTAACTGCCATCACCTCCATCGTCATGCTGCTCGTGGTCATAGAGTGGGCACCACTGGATTCTTGAACGGTTCGGCCCGCTGAACGGGCTGTAAATGCCCACGCACTTCTCTGCTGCTTTACAACAGATCCATCTGTATAGATGAGCACTTCGGGGCTATCTGAGTGATCATAGATGAGCGCGTTAACCTCTGCATTGACAGAGGCAGGGTTCTGCTCTCTGCACCGTCTGTCGAGTGTGATAATGCAGGAGAAGGTACACTTAAAAGCTGGAGGCACCGGCACCCATTCCTTGCCGGGGTTGATACTGGTAAGACTGCAGACCTGTCCAACGACATCTTCCGCCCGACCCATCCATGATTTGCCCCTCTTTAGCCTGTCACCCTTTTCTCTGAATACAGCGTCATGCAGAGGGTGCTGCTCATCTGCACTTATTTTTAAGTATGCACGAGCTCTCCAGATCTTGATCCTGTGTTCCATTGTCGGGAAGTCAAGGAGATATCTCATTGCTACACAGCTGGTGTCTCTCGTGCAGCCCAAAATGATGCGCATGGCTTCGTTTTGTACCTTTTCAAGTCTTCCAATCTGTGTAGGGCTGACAGTGAGGATGGCCAGGGTATACTCGATGCGTGAAAGCACAAGTCCTTGGAACAGAAGTAATAGCAGTCTTTGCTCGATATTGGCAGTCGCCATGACTCTCATTGCTGCCAAACCTTTTCGAGCCTTCGTTATGACATAATCGACATGATCTCTGAAGGACAGGCTACGATCAAGCCTCACGCCAAGATATGTCATTGACTGGGTTCTACTCAGAATGCTCCCATCCATTCTTACTGCTGGCAGGTCTGTTTTCACAATATGGTTGTTTAGTGAGAACCATGTAACCGTTGCCTTTGCAGGGTTGACAAGGGCATCGGCATCAGCACACCATGAGGAAATTCGATCTAGTTCGCCCTGCATATAGTTGGCAACCGCCTGTCTATCTCGACCCTGTCGATACACGAGGATGTCGTCGACGAATGATAGAGTCCTACCCCTCCCATCCAACTGTTGTTCAGTGATCGGCACCGTATACACGTTGAATAGTACTGGTGACAGTGGTGAACCCTGCGGCAATCCTGGACATATCGTTATCGGCTCAGAAGACCAACTCCCGCATCTTAGCACCACCTTCCTTTGGAGTAGACCTGCAGCTATCCATCGTACAAGGTGAGGGTGCACTTTCAGTCTGAGGAGGGTTTGCATCAAGTGCTCGAAAGATACTCTGTTATATGCGTCCTCTAAATCTATGGCGGCCGCACATGTCTCTTCTCTGACCTGAAATCCTTCGTAAACATCTTGAGCAAAGACCGCCGCATTCAGCCATGACTCTTTGTTGCGTCTGTATCCTCCAAGTGTGGGCGGGAAGCAGCCGAGCTGTTCCAAGTCCCAAGCAAGTCTGTGTGCTACAATTTTCTCCAGTAGCTTGCCAACAGTATTCTGCATCGTAATGATTCTGTAGCCGCTTATCTTGGAGTGGTCTTTGTTCGGTTTTGGCAGCGGCAGCAAGTAGCTGTGTAGCCATTCTTCTTTGACCTGACCCCTATGGATACTGGTGTTGAATTCTCTGGCCAGTTCTTCCATGTCATCATCTGATATCACCATTAGGTCACCATATCGGATGCCGTCTGGACCTGGGGCGGTGTTAGGTGATTTCTTGAGCATCGCACGCAATATGTCAACTGTGATTGTCCATTCTTCGTCTGTCCCGACCCCCTCGCACAACTGAGAGAGTGTTGTTGTGGTCCTCTGTCTGGCGGGCTCGTCTTTCTGGTCAGTCTGTTCTATGTAGCGTGCAAGAAGGGCCTTACCTTTATCCGCATCCGACTTTTTCCATGCGAGGTCTGTGCCTTGAAAGTCTGGAATACCCCTACGTTGTGCAGCACCGTTCATGCTCTTGTGGAGGCGCCAGAATGTCGTAAGAGATTGCTCGGAGCACACCTTCCTGCAGAACTCGTCCCATTTGTCGGCCTTGGCCTGTTTGGCGCAGGATTTGAATAAAGTCGTCGTCCTAACGACCTCAGTCTTCAGGTTCGCCAACTCAACCTGTGGCATGTTAGCCTTTCTGGCCTTTTGCCAGTCTTTGACAGCCTGCCTCTTTCCCAGCCACACCTTCTCGACCTCTCCATTCCACCATGGTGGCTGCAGCCATCTTTCTTGTCTCCTACGGGAGGAAGTTAGTTTCCTTCTTCTGATCTTGCTTATGGCGTCTTGACCAGTGGTGTCGTACGGAAAGGCATTGGTCTTGTTTCTTTGACTCATGGCCCCGTCTTTCTTGATCAGGATGACACAAGGGTAGTGGTCACTATCGTGGTATCCCAGTGTGCCCCACCGGCACCTTGGTGCGATGGTGGGCGACACCAGAGCCAAGTCAATGATGCTGTCAGAGTCGCCTGGTCGAGTGGCCATTCTAGTGACCTTCCCATCATTCAGACAGATTAGGGCAGCAGATGCCAGGACGTCCTCCAAATCTTCTCCCTGTCGATTGGTGATGCAATTCCCCCATTGACTGCCTCTGGCATTGAAGTCCCCGCAGTAGATGATATGCCTTTCATCCATATCGAACAAACTCTGCCATTGTCGCACGTCGACCTTCCCATTTCGCGCATAGACGTTAACGATTACAAGCTGCACTGGTGTCATTATTCTTAATGCCTGCACTTGCAGGGCATCGCTGTTCCAGGCGGACATATCGATCTCAGACACTAGTATGTTGTCGCGGACCAGAATGGCCTGTCCGAGGTGCCGCCTGTTAAGGAAACCCTGAAATCCCGCAACATTGACTGTTCCGTCGGTGAGCTGTGTTTCTTGCAAGACCACAATATCGTTTCCGTAGAGTAGTTTTTCAAGAATGGGTCGGCGTTGACTAAATGATGCACAGTTCCAGTACAGTACTCGAACATTTCCGATACCCAATCTGTCACATTTTAAGCGCCTTCTGCGCGCGCCCGCCCTCTTACCACGTTGTGTCCTAGCTGGTCGTCTGGCCGTCATGTTAGGCTTAACTATCGCCACCGGGCGCCGATGATACGCCGAAAGAAGACCGGACGCGCGTGCACGAACTCCGTTGCACGGTCCGAACTCCATTTCACCACGAAAAAACACTTAATCCATACACATTTCGGAAAAAACACGTTCCATTTTACGGGACGAAGAAATGTCCCGCCATCTTGCTCAAGGGAACTCCAATGTGCTAGTGTGGGGGTCAATGTGCTAGTGTGGGGGTAAATGTGCTAGTGTGGAAGTCAGGATTCTAGTGTGGGGGTCAATGTGCTAGTGTGGCGGTGAGGATTCTAGTGTGGGGGAGGGGGAGGGGGTCAATGTGCTAGCGTAGAGGTCAGGATTCTAGTGTCGGGGTCAATGTGCTAGTGTGGAGGTCAGGAATCTAGTGTGGGGGTCAATGTGCTAGTGTGGGGGTCAGGAGTCTAGTGAGGGGCTCAATGTACTAGTGTGGAGGTCAGGTTTCTAGTGTGGGGGGTTAAAGTGCTAGTGCGGAGGTCAGGATTCTAGTGTGGGGGTTCAATGTGCTAGTATGCGGGTCAAGATGCTAGTAAGGGGTCAAGATGCTAGTGTGGACGTCAACGTACTAGTGTGGAGGTCAATGTGCTAGTGTGGAGGCCAGGATTCTAATGTGGGGGTCAATGTGTTAATGTGGAGGTCAGGATTCTAGTGTGGGGGGGGGGGGGGCAATGTGCTAGTGTGGGATTCAGGATTCTAGTGTTGGGGTCAATGTGCTAGTGTGGAGGTCAGGATTCTAGTGTGGGAGGCCAATGTGCTAGTGTGGAGGTTAGGATTATAGTGTGGGGGTCAATACGCTAGTATGGGGGTCAGGATTCTAGTGTGGGGATCAGTGTGCTAGTGTGGGGGTCATGATTCTAGTGTGGGGGTCAATGTGTTAGTTTGGAGGTCAGTATTCTAGTGTGGGGGGTCAATGTGCTAGTGTAGAGGTCAGGATTCTAGTGTCGGGGTCAATGTGCTAGTGTGGGGGGTCAATGTGCTAGTGTGGAGGTCATGATTCTAATGTGGGAGTCAATGTGTTAATGTGGAGGTCAGGATTCTAGTGTGTGGGGGGGGGGGCAATGTGCTAGTGTGGGAGTCAGGATTGTAGTGTGGGGGTCAATGTGCTAGTGTGGAGGTCAGGATTCTAGTGTGGGAGGTCAATGTGCTAGTGTGGAGGTTAGGATTATAGTGTGGGGGTCAATGCGCTAGTATGGGGGTCAGGATTCTAGTGTGGGGGTCAGTGTGCTAGTGTGGGGGTCATTATTCTAGTGTGGGGAGTCAATGTGCTAGTTTGGAGGTCAGTATTCTAGGTGGAGGGGGGGTCAATTTGCTAGTGTGGGGGTCAATGTGCTAGTGTGGGGGTCAATGTGCTAGTGTGGAGGTCAGGATTCTAGTGTGGGGGTCAATGTGCTAGTGTGGAGGTCAGGATTCTAGTCTGGGGGGGGGGGTTAAAGTGCTAGTGTGGAGGTTAGGATTCTAGTGTGGGGGTTCAATGTGCTAGTGTGCGGGTCAAGATGCTAGTAAGGGGTCAAGATGCTAGTGTGGAGGTCAATGTGCTAGCGTGGGGGTCAGGATTTTAGTGTGGGGGGTCAATTTGCTAGTGCGCGGGTCAAGATCCTAGCAAGGGGTCAAGATGCTAGTGTGGGGGTCAAGATGATACTGTGTGGGTCAAAATGCTAGTGTAGGGATCAAGATGCTGTGTAGGGATCCAGATGCTAGTGTAGGTGTTAAGATTCTAGTGTAAGGATAAGGATGCTAGTGTGGGGATCGAGACGCTAGTGTGGCGGGGGGGGGTGTCAAGATGCTAATGTGGGGGATCAAGATGCGTATGGGGGGGGTGGGGGTGGGGGTGGGTGGGGGGGGGGCTCAAGAGCCTAGTGTGGGGTCAAGATCCTAAGTGTGGGGTCAAGATCCTAAGTGTGGAGTCAAGATCCGTGCATATAGGATATGCAAAAAAAAAAATTGTTCCTCACTGTTTGGCAGCTGTCCGCCTTGTGTTTTTTTTTTTTTTTAATGAAATGGTAGTGATGGCGGTCATTCAGAAAGCAATGGTAAACTTCTGAACGTAAACATGCCCAGGAATCACGAACAGGCAAAATGCTGGGATTTACTGCTACGTCCTGTAAAGTATATGCAACAACTAGAGAGTTCGTCACTGCCTGCTGAACGATTGACGCTCATACCATCAATATTAACACAAGACGGTCTTCTTCCAAATTGTTTGCTGCTGATTTCGAACCCTCGAACCCTTATTTCGGGGAATTATGAAACACGTTCACTGCCCATCAGCAACAAAGTCGGTTAGTTGTCCCCTGAAAGAAAAAATCTTTGATAAGTTTACGTACACTTGTATAGGGTGTATTTTTGATGACTGTGCTGTGTTTGAAAATAATGCCGGTCCAAGGTGTGTATCAGCGCGCGAGAATTGGAACCGGTTCTAACTGCGTTGGTAACTTAGGGATAAGTGAGCAGGCTACTCTGAAAGCAATGGAAAACTACTGAGCGTAATCTTGCCAAGAAATCAACGACAGCGGTAAAATGCTGGTGTTGACAGCGATGTCCTGTAAAGGATATGCGAAAAAAAGGTTTGTATTCACCCTCTGTAAAGTTCATGCAACATAATAGATAAATACAAAACTTGGACCGGCAATATTTTCAAACCCTGTACAGCCATTAAAATTACACCATGTATATTCAGTATAGCAAATATCTCCAAACGTCAATGTGGTATAAGGCCTGTTGTATTCAAGTTCGGACGGTCGGGGTGTTAAAGCACTTGGTCCTTGACAGGTCACGCATGGGGCTGTTCTCTTGTTTATCTTCCCCAACAGCTGCCTGTCATCATGACGATAGCAAGATTGCGGCCTTGACGAGGATGTGGCCGCCTCCTCTTTGTCTGTTGAAGCGTTAGTAACGTTCATCGCATGAAGTCATAACATGGGAATTAATATTAGCAATGCATGATTACTGGGCACACCTCTCCAACCCTAATGTACAAGAGGAGCAACATGAGATGATGATATAATAGTGACTAATATTTTCGAAGTACATAATAATAAATAAATTTGCTCCGATGCAGTTTACTGCGGAGTCTGGTGACATAGTAGCGCCATTACATTATTTTGGCCTGGATGCATGGATGAATATGTGGGCAATCTTTCCATCACTTTCGCAGGCGATGACTCCAAGCTTCTAACCCGCGTCCGACCGTGCTCATGTCATTATCAAAGAAGTTCACTATCAACTTCAATAACGCGCCCACTAATACCGTGAATTATTTGACCTTCAGTTTTCAACAGTATAAAAACTCGGTGAGAAAAATAACGAACCAGACACTGGCCTCCTTTAAGATTTAAAGGCTAAGACACTTGTATAAAACCACGTTAGAAATGTGATATTGTTTGCACTGGGTTAATTTCATGCACTAAAATGTCTTCATACGCACACCCGTCTTTTCTTATATGTCACGCAATGATAATCTCAGCGCAGTGCACGAAATCCACATAACCACTGTGAATACAAATGTGTACGTGTGTGTATGTATTTATATATCGTATATGGATAAGTTTGGGCGGTCATGTTTTGCCATCTCACCAGAGTCATGGATCAGCTCCGTGTTTGTGTCTTGATTATGCGACGCGGCCAGGCCATATGGATATTTATCTTTCTGCCTTCCCCTTGTTCATTTCCCCGTCAATCTAACAGTTGTCACCAAGTTCTGAAGTGTATTTCTTCTGATAACGTGCCGTTGTCTCGGACATCCAGGTTGACCCAGTCTAAACGGTGGAGTTACAAGCGAGCGTCTACGTCCAAGCCATTCCGCCGCATGAAAGAACCGGTGACAGCAATGCAGGGAATAGTTCCCTTGCCTGCCAGCCCAATACTAATATGTTCGAAACTCCAAAGAGTCGTCGGCCCAGTGTAAAACTTTTCTAGAAAATAGTCTCGGGAAGAAGGGCAGCTAGCGCGATATTGACCACATCACCCATGGGGTACTTATTGGCGTATGCAAATAAGGGTCTCGAATCATATACCCAATATGGCTCTTAGCCTGGATATGGGTCCTTTACGTTTTTGTCAACATTTGGCTGATCGCCTGAAAATGTAGTACAAAAATGCAGTGCTTGCTAGTGTTTCGGATAATGCGGCTAGCCGAAGCAACGGTCCGATTTCGATTCCCGGTAATGATGGAATATTGTTTTTCGATAGGTGGTGTTCTGATAAGGGCAATGCCTGTTGCCATGGATATCATAGACTTGATGTACAGACACATGGAGAGGACACAGCCTGTTGCCATGGATATCATAGACTTGATATACAAGTACACGGGCGAGGGCACAGCCTGTTCACATGGATATCATGGACTTGATGTACAGGCACACGGACGAGGGTACAGCCTGTTGACATGGATATCATAGATTTTATGTACAGACACATGGACGAGGTCGCAGCCTGTTGACATGGATATCATAGACTTGACGTACAGACATGAACGAGGGCACAGCCTGTTGGCATGGATATCATAGACTTGACATACAGGCACATGGACGAGGGAGACCCGCGGTTACGTAGTGGCTGGGCGCTTACCTTCCGGTCTTTCGGTCATGGGTTCAATCTGTAGGGAGACGGATTCGGGTATTTAACAATTCTAGACAATGTTTCCGCGTAGTAAATTTTAATAATGAAGCCACGGACAATGGATTGCACGATTTATTGCCTGAAATATATCTTTGCATCTCGTCAGATTCATACTGCAGAAATCACACAACATAAAGTAAAATAACTAGATAGATCCTTCAAACTGAAATATACACATATTCGAACAGTAACGTCAATTGTTTACCACGGTAATTTCAAATTGACTATCATGTCTTTCTGTTTGCACAAAACTGGCCATGCAGATTAATCATGATGGCTTCTGCGATACTTAACAAGCGACTAATTTATGTGTTCACAATTGACCCGGACTCCCAGGTAGACCTAGCCTAAAATGAGTACCAGGAAACTTTTGGGACGCAAAGGTGGCCAGTGCGATACTGACCACATTACCCACCAAGTTCCGATTGGTCAATACAATTACCAGTCTAGCAGTGGTTAGGGGTTCGAATTCGTATTGAGATGGATTTTAAAATAGTGATCTGGGCGCCCAAGTGGATCCACTAAAAATCATTATATGCCAAGCCTAAAAGCGTTGGCGATGTTTCGCCATCTCACACGATCATCAATGTCGTGGATCAGCTATATGTTCTTGACTTGATCATACCATGTGGCCAAGCTATCCAGGTATTTACTTCTATGCCTTCCCCTTATTCTTTTCCCCACAATCTTACCACTTGTCACCAAGTACTCAAATGTATTTTTTATACCTGTTGCATGAGGCGCTGGACGCAGTTACGGGTCAGCGACTGATAAGAGGGAAATCATGGATGGCTCAGGGGAGAATACGATCAGATCGGTGTGCATCTTGGAGAACATTAGGCGAGGAGAGGAGTGGGTCAGAGTGCCAGCGGGGCAGTCAGACTTGTGCAGAGTTATAATCACATTGAGAAGGGAGTACAGGGAGTTGCCAGCAGGGGGCACGGAAGTGGAAATCCAGCAACTAATTCAGGATAATGATCGCCCGGGTGATATGTTTATATACACAGATGGTTCGGTGTTGAGAGGCAGGAGAAGTGCCTGGGGTTTCTTAGCAAAAACTAATGGTCGACGTTTGGTGCAGGAGAGCCAGGCATATGATACCACAATATCTAGCTTAAGAAAGGAGGTGGAGGTGGTCAGTTCAGCTTTCCGCTGGATGGAGAATATGATACACACACATCGTGATTGCAACTGACTCAAAAAGCATGCTCAGTAGGGTGAGGACAGGCAAGATTCGTGCAGAGTGGCTTGCTTCGCTTTGGAAGTCACGGGTGACAAGCATCATCTGGATCTTTTCTTTATGATAAGTTCGTGATATGGTCGTTGTCTAGGTAACGATGCTCCTGGTGTGTCAATTGAGCTTTCTAACGATCTCACAATGCAACTCACCCCAGTAATACACATCCATCAGTCATTAAACAAGATTGAGTTGGCGCACATAATCCTTTAATACAGAAAGAACACGGACAAACGGAACATCCTCATATATCCAGACACAATATAATCCATAGAATATAAATATCCTCCTCACAATTTAACACGTACACATCACTGTCTTCTCACGGCCTGCTTCATCTCAAATCCATAAGACAGTTAATCCAGCTACTATCCACCGCTGGACCTCACACAATACACCCACACACTGGGTCTAGTCTCCACTAACTATTCAACCCACTCTGGGTTCATGCCTCTATTAACTATCCAACCCCCACTGGGTTTTAGGCCTGCATTCACAACTGGGAGAACAACACTACAACTGAACTGACCCACAGTCAGTCTAAGCTCCCACGTATTAGTCCACCGATCCGCTCGGCGCTAAAACATCAACTGTCCTCAAGTCCTCTGACTTCACCCAGAACTAAACTCTCTCTCCCCATCCACCCTGTGGGTCTCCACTCACACCCGCCCCATTATTTCTCAGGGTTGATTGTTTTTCTCGTAGCCAGGTCACTCACCTTACTGTCTTCAACTTTCCTCTGTTATTTCTCATGCCCGATCACTTGTTTATGTACTAGCACAGTCATTCTCCTTAATGTCAATGACCCCAGGCATGTGTCACTACCCTACCCTCAAAATAAAACATCGTTTTCAAATGTTGGGAGACTAATACTGATCAAATATGTAACCCAGACACATTGTCTGGGTAGTCGTAAGTATAAATCCAACTTACTCTAGCTACCACCTTAAATAATACATCAAGTAGTAATATCAGACTACCATATTACCAACACATCAATACCACCAACTTTCCATCTTGTGTATCAATGCATGAACTAATACATCACATAATAATAATAATAAACATATCATAGGGAACATAATATCTGTGTACCTGCAAGTCTACTAACATCCTCAAGAAAACACAACCTATTTGTGTACCGACCCCGTATCAGGTGGTTCTTTTCTTGCATCAAACCTCCATCTATTTCTGTCGATGAAGTATCTATCTTTCTTGTACCCATTCCTCATGGTGCCCATATATTTACAACATCTGTATGCTATCCCTAACCCTGGGTCAGTGATGTCGCGAACACACTTTTGTCCTGAGTTAACTTCCCTATCTACATATTGTACCGTTACACTGGAGTCTCTGTTTAGTCTGACCTCTTTATTGTCACTCTTGGCCCATATACCTGGCACCCTGCTCTCTGTTGCATACGCCTTATGCCTATGTGCCCTGCACATCCACTATCCTGAGCTGATCTATTATCTTGGTCACTACGTGCTAAAGGTAGTACTACTTGCCTCTGTGCCGTTCCGCCATCTGAAAACCTGCGAGTGAGACCATTGTTCTTCCTTTCAAAGCACCATCTACCCTTCTTTGATTGTCTATGTCTCACTTTACTACACCCTTGGAAACATTTGTCGAGAGTAGTCTCTTGTCTCTGGGATTCCCTACAGCTATATTTAAAATCCATTCTCACCTGCTCAGTTGTCCTATCCCTGTCCTCTGTGTCTACTTCAAGTGCCTCTTTTTCTTCAGCTATACTCTCTAATTTAGGTTTTCTTTTAGTACCTACCTCGCTACTACTTAAACTATGTTTCTGGTCCCAATAAACTACTTCTTCTTCTGTACAATCTTTTACTCCTGGCACATTTCCAATGATCAGATCCGCCACTGGTGAGTCTAGAACACACGCTGTCACTCTTCTAGTGATATATGGTGTTTTTACAGTTATTACGGATTATGGGTAGAATTTGACTGTGCCGTTAAATGTTATGCATCTAATCTTTTTCCCTGTGTAATTTAAGGGATCTATTAAACTTTTTCTAACCCCGATAGACGTACATCCAGAATCCCTAATTGTAAACGCTGACCTATCATTAACGAAACCATGGTGCATCTTCATGCTTCCACCTGCATGGACTGCTGATCCTGCTTTCACTGTATGACCACACACTAAGACTGGCTGCCCGTCTTTTTCAAAAAAAGAGGTTTGCACCCACTACAATCTTCATTGTTGATAGTCTCAATCACTTGTGCTGCATTAGAATGCTCCGTTTCCCTCATCGTACAATGATAGGTGACATGCCCCTTCTTTCCACATTTGAAACAGATGATTTCCTTCCTTGCGTTACTTGTTGGCTCACTGGATGGTTGTGCATCACACTGTGCTGCCTTGTGTCTCCAGCTCCCACAATTCCAGCATCCGGCATAACTATTTGGACGTCTCTGGAAATTCCCCTTTTTGTATGGGTAACGTCCTACTCTACCAACATTGTTTCCTCGAAAAGCATTGTCTTGAGGTTCTTGTTGTTCATATCTATGTGTTGAATCCACACTTTTCGATCTTGGTCTAATAACTGGATTCTGGTCCTGTTTAGTGTACGCTGCACAGACGATTTCCTCACTCATTAGTCTACCAATAGAACTGTTTGGATGTGCAGTCATGTAGTTTTGCCCTAACTGTGACATTGTGTCTATGTCCTTTGGCTTACATTCCTCAAAGAAGGCTACTAAGTTTGTATTGCATGATGATAAAACTTTGTCTCTTAACACTAAATCCACTAATTTATTAAAATCTTTATTTCCTACCTCTGCAAGCTCCAACAATTTGTTAAATGTATTCTTTACTGTGTTAACAAAATATGTGAAATCTTGATTTGTCTCTGGCCCTAACTGTCTAAACTTTGTTCTATAGCCATGCTCAGTTAGTTGGAACTTTGTAAGCAGACGTTGACGCAAAATAGTGTAGTTGTTTCTTTCTTCCACAGGTAAATTAAACATGGTGTCTAGAGCCTTACCCGTAAGAAACTCGCCTAGCCGCATCGCATATTCTCCTTCTGGGGTGCCTAAAGCTTTCGCTGATGATTCGAATCTGGACAAATAAGTTTCAAGATGGTCACGGTCTGTAAAATATGGCAGTTTTAGTCTCTGTGACGACTGTGAAGGTCTTCTGCCTTCCTCACTTTGACCTTTTGATGATAGTTCTAATTTTCTGAGAGCAATTTGAGTTTCCATTTGACACTTGAGTTTCTCTTTCTCAATTTCCATTTTTATTTGTGTCTCTTTCTCTTCCTGTAGACGCTTGTTTTCTATTTCAGCTAACTTTACTTCCTGTAGGCGTTGGGCTTCAGCTAACTTGTCTTCCTGTAGGCGTTTGGCCTCGAGTTCTGCCTGTCTCTGTTCTCTTTCTCCTTGTCTTTGTTCTCTTTCAGCGTGTGTTTGTTCTTTTGCTTCTGCATACTCCTGTAACTCTTTTCCCTTCAGACCTAACCTTTCACCTGCTTCAATATATTCCATTAAAGTAGGCATTTTGTACTTGTGGACACCTTGCTGTTTGTCAGCCAACTATCAATATAAAGACTCTACTGCTAGTCTTTGTGTACTTTCGCTAAGTACACCAGCACTCACTGTGTACGTAAATCCGTAGTACTAATAACATCACTCTGTATTCACCCAGTCACTCTATAAGCACTAGGGAGTGAGGGGAAATATAACCTATCCTCCCTCGCATATATACCAAATAGCTGTAAAAACTCTGGAAATATTATTAAACATACATATATATATACGTATACAAACTGATGAATGATAACACTAAGTGATGACTATCAAACCCTAGACTCACACGCTGAGTACACGAAGACGATGATCACAAAGAAATAACCCACAGTAACATCTACAAGCTTGTGTAAGACGACGACCACAGTGCGCGTAATAATATATATATATAACTGACACAGACCACTAGACAGTAGATATGACGAAAGATCACAATAATAACATATATCCGAACTCAGCAAATATGATATGCAAATATTATGAAAAGAAAGAGAAAAAAAAATAATTTATAGCATCAAAATATACACAAATCTGACGTCAGGCAACTCGGCTCTAGATATTGGTTAGGACTCCAATGCCACTGCACGACACGCTAACTCATTAGCGTTTTCCTTACAAAAAATATCTTAAGCACCAGAAATACCCACGTATTGCAAGGCCTATCCTGATGTAGATAGAGATTGCAAAAAATGCCTACCCAACAACTACAAGTAATAACATATCCATATATATATAAGTACACAAACGATAACGACAGTTAAGACGATGAGAGCAAATAAAATGTCCAACTGGTTGGCCGACAAATATGTGCCTATTAATCCGTCGCCACAAGTTCGTTTTTAATACTTTATTCACAATATGCTGGGAATGTATATTGGTAAATGTTCCGAAATGTCTACGACTCTAGATTCCAAACGCCTTGCTGTTTTGTCGAGTGGTCACTGAATTTCACGTGGTGATCACAAGTTCCAACTGTCGACAAAAGTTGAAGATGATAGTTGTGGGATGTGGATTTTAATTCCTAAGAATAATTCGTTAAAATGTCTAGGGGGTATTATTGATTCTCTGGTCACTGGTTAGAATACAGGGTGATCAGGGATAGTTACCACAAATCCCAGGAGAAAAGAGTTCAATCCTTGAAACAATGGCATCTGTGTGTAGGTTTCCCTTCCCACTTCATCACCCTTTACATTTTCTATGGTGCTAGAAGGATATTGATTGCTCACAACAAATAAACAACCACTTGTTGGACACCACATTTACTTGATGTACACAACACTTTTGGACAAACAGTTCAGGTATTAACTCAAGATCTGCAATTACATATATAGATGTGTAATAAACACTATGCATTTTCAGACAGGCATGGGAATGATATGCAGTATTACAACATAGTACCCAGTGACCCCAGAAAAAAACCAGGTTATTACAAACAACACAACAACCACAAATTGGTTCTGCTTACTCGACTCATTGTACCTAGATAAAATCACATTGGTCTAGGTGCAGAAACCCAACATATATTTTTGTTTCTGACACCATGTACAATTATCATATTTAAAAATAATGAGTTGATGTCAAAATACTATTTACCTTAACCATCATTGGTTATACCTCATTACACACTAACACTCTTTATATGTCATAGAAGAAAAAAACACACACATGAAAACAGTTGATACTAATAATTAAATTAATTAATTAGTGTTCATTTAGGCATTTCGGATGGGTATTCTTCTCCAGTGCAAAGCAGTTAATGTCCATATTTATCCGTGACAGCAATAAATACTCACAGTCATGTTTAATGTCCACTGCAGTTTGTTGCGGAACTACTTATAATCCTTATTATGAAATAAATTCACCACATATCTCCTCCGTGGAGCTGAATTCAAGAATCTTCTTTGCGAACGGCTCCGTGTCAGTGTGAAATTGAGGCCTGGGTTGGTCATACCTTCAGGAGATGCATCTTGAGTCTTGGACTAAGGTTCTTCCCTATATCACCATATCCGATGAAAAGGATGCCTACCGTTCAGCGTCTCGGCTTATAATATCCGAATCTCAATTTTGTTCCCACAGATTTTTCACCCACCTAGTCATCAGTCTATAACCTATTCCACCGTTATTGGCATTTAGGCTGACATGGGACCAACACAGAGTTCTGATTCATTATTTACTTTCAGTGTAGACATACAATTCTGCTTGTTATTCATTTGGTTCATCTGGAATTAATTCCAGGATTCTGCTGCAGGCATGGAACTGAAGAATATTGACTCCACCACATATCCAGGATTGCAAGCCATCAGGTGATTCCTGTGGTTGCAGGCGTAGAGGCATTTACTCCGCTAGCTGCTTTCATATGGTCTTTTTTATGTGTTCAGGTTTGGGAACCTTGAGGTAATCTGGTGTAGGTATGGTTTTCAGTTGGTACCTTGGTTGTATTGGTTCAATGTCTTCTTCCCATTTGTTTGAGTGGGTGTTCATAGCTAGAAATTGGTGTTGCATGGCTGGAACCTTATGTTTGAATGTTGCAGCTGTGAGATGTTCATTCGAAGACTTATCCATTGTGGATATTAACTTGGTAATCCAACCAACCTCCCCCGATGGTGTTTCCACCTTGTCGAGGTGGGGGAGCTTGAGTTTCTCAATGACCCTGAGAGCTATGCAGGCGGTAGCGTAGCTACCAGCAGGGCCTCCCAAGCCGGACAGGTCAAAGGGTAGAGAACAGACAAAGAGAAACACCCTGGTCCTCCAGGTTGGGGGTTGAAGCGTGGGGTTAACATCCCCACCTTTGTAAAAACCTTTCTTTGTTACGAAACAAATACACGAGCCTCGATATCGGACTGATTTATCTGGACAACGACATTGGAACGTTAAAGGACTTTTGAGATTTGGAACATGGAATGTACGGACACTATATCGAGCTGGAGCGGCCGAAGAACTAACCCGGGAGCTGGGTGAATATCAAATGGATATAACAGCAATTCAAGAAATAAGGTGGCCAGGAGAGGGTACTTTAGAGCAAAATGGAATGATTATAATATATGGAGGAAACACCCAAAATAAACATGAATTAGGAACAGGATTTGTCATCAAAAAAGAGTTATGGGGGAACGTTTTAAACTTTAAAGCTTTTAATGACAGGATTAGTAAATTACGAATAAAAGGTAAATGGAAAAATATAACGATGATTAATGTACATGCACCTACTGAAGAGAAAGAAGATGATATTAAAGAAGACTTTTATAATGATCTGGAAGATGTCATAGAAGAAACCCCCAAACAGGACATCCTGATTGTGCTGGGAGACTTCAATGCAAAAATAGGTAGAGAGCAAACTAATAAAAAAAAGTGGCAGGTATGGAAAGCCTACATACAACTTCAAATGATAATGGATGGAGAGTCATCAACCTGGCAGAAGCCAAAGGACTGCAGATTAGCAGTACCAGACTACAAAGAAAGGATATACACAAACAAACTTGGAAATCATGTGACAAGAGAACCTATAATCAAATAGATCACATTTTAATTAACAACAGAAATGCATCAAACATACAGCAAGTCAGAAGTTATAGAGGAGCTGAATGCCACAGTGACCACTTCCTCGTTGGAGCAAAATTTAAAATAAAACTTAAGAGAGCTTTCTATACTAAATTACAAAGATTACACCCAACATATAACAGAGAAAAACTGCAAGACATTACAGTCAAAGAGAAATTTACAGATGAAATAAAATGTAAACTTGAAACTCTGCAAAACCCTTTGGAGGAAAGCGTTGACCAAACTTGGTTGAACATCAAGAATACAATTCAGTCTACCGCAGAAGAATGTCTCGGTGTGTTAACCACGCATAGAAATAACAGATGGTTCAATCAAAAATGTGAAGAAGCAGTCATTAGGAAGAAGAATGCCAGACATGTATGGTTAAATGACATCAATAACATCCAAAAGGAAGAGCATTATAGAAATGAATGTAAAGAGGCTACAAAAATAGTCAGACAGCAGAAGCGAGAATATATGAGTAATATAATCAAAGATATGGAAACTAATCACCAGAAAAATGAATCCAGAAAATTTTTTAAAGAACTGAAGTCAATGAAACGAGGGCACCAACAAAACACATATGGTTTAAAAGACAAAAATGGGTATATGATAAATACCAATGAGGAAATGTGCAACACATGGAAAGAATATTTTATTGAATTACTAAATTGTGAAGCTCCAAGTCACATTTTTCCACAGGAAGAGGTTCTAACATGCGAACCACAAATTGAAGAACCTACATTTGAAGAAATCCTCTATGTAATCACACGACTTAAAAACAATAAGGCAACTGGGACTGATGGAATTGCTGCTGAATTTATAAAGGCAGGTGGCCATGCATTACATCTAAAGCTATACGAACTAATAATAAAAATCTGGAGGACAGAAGAATTACCCCATGACTGGAAAGAGTCATTATTGATACCTATCTTTAAGAAAGGAGACAAGTTCCAATGTGGAAATTATAGAGGAATATCACTACTGTCCACAAGCTATAAGATACTATCCGCAGTATTACTAAATAGACTAAAACCATATTCAGAAGACATATTGGGTGACTACCAGGCGGGTTTTAGACAAAACAGATCAACAATAGATCAGATATTTATCTTACGACAAATAGCCGAGAAACATTGGGAATATAAAAGAGATCTCCATAACATTTTTGTGGATTTTAAAAAGGCTTATGATAGTGTCCATAGGAATAGTCTATGTAATGCTATGCAGGAATTTGGAATACCAAGGAAGTTAATCAACATGACCAGACTATGCATGGAAGATACTTATAATATAGTAACATATAAAGGCAGGAAATCAGACCCCTTCCAAATAACATCTGGCTTGAAACAGGGTGATGCACTATCGCCGCTACTCTTCAATCTGGCTCTAGAGAAAGTTGTAAGGAAGGTAAAGGAGGAATGTGATATTGGAGGAACATCCAACCTGCTTGGTTATGCAGATGATATAGATATTATAGGGCAAAGTGAACAAAAGACATTGGAAATATTGACTCACTTAAAGGGAAAAGCCCAACAGATGGGGCTGGTTATCAACCAAGATAAGACAGAATATATGGTAATTTCAAGAGACGGAATGGCTAGAAACTCTGGCCACATACAAATAGATAATATGACCGTTAAAAGAACGGAAACATACAAATACCTGGGTACAATCTTCAACTGCTCCAACATCATAAGGGAAGAAATACAAACTAGAATCAACTCTGGAAATAAGATATACTATGCACTACAACATCTACTAAAATCAAAGGCGCTATCTCGTAAAACCAAAATCACAATATACAAAACACTGATCAGACCAGTTGTGCTGTATGGCTCTGAAACCTGGAGTACAACGAAAGGAGACGAAGCCTTGTTACAAACCTTTGAGAACAAAATTTTAAGACGCATCTTTGGACCCATTAGGGATACACAAAGTGGAGAGTGGAAAAGAAGAAGTAACAAAGACATTTATGATCTGTTTAAGTCCCCGCTAATCACTGGTATCATGAAGGCTAATAGACTACAATGGCTGGGGCATATAGAAAGAATGGAAGATAATAGGGAAACAAAACTCGCTTACACTCAGGAAATAAATGACCATAGACCCCGAGGTAGACCAAGAAGGCGGTGGAGAGATAATACATGTACAGACCTACAAGCACTTGGAATCAACGACTGGCAAGAGAAGGTCCACCAGAGAGACGAATGGAGACGGATTGTATTTGCAGCAAAGAACCTCAATGGCTCGGAACGCTGAAGAAGAAGAAGAATCCAACCAACAGTTGAAGGTTACTCACTGTTGTTAGTTTTAGTAACTTGCTAGAGGGATTGTCCCAGTTTCACTGACTTGGTTGAATGATGAGGCCATAGGTGATACTTCTCAGAAGTAACGCAGACGATACACTGTTGTCAGTACTCTGATGATCTTCATCTTTGTAGATTATTAGATCTTGAAGTCCATCCTGGATATTCCTACTAAAATAGGACTTAATCACTCACCCAGTCAGTTGTCTTCTAATTTATCTGTTGCTCGCTATGGAGCTATTGAGCGCAGCAGTCCATGGGTATTTCTAGATGCAGACTATGGTTAGGACATTCACTTTCTGGATGTTGACCCAGGATCCAGGTTTAATGATATAGTCCCACCACATTCAACCACCACCTGCTTCTCTTCTATAGAAAAGGGATGACAATAATACAACACTAGCATTAACCTACTGTGATGTGTTAACTTTCACAAGACAATTACAAACAAAAATACAAAACAAGGGGAGAAGGGGAAAGGAGTGGGTGTCCATGTTCCACTGTCCCTCAATGCTGAGTAGAGCCATTCTGACTCTTAATAGTGAGTAAGGTATTTTTTCACTTATATTTTGTTCTGTTGTTACTGGGACTATTAGATGAGTGAAGTCATTCTGTCCATCCAACATGTTGATATTGTCTCTCTCATTGCTTGAAGAGAATAGCCTATACAGAATCTCTGTGGTTTCTAATGTCGCGTCTTCCTTTCGGCACTATAATCATTTTTAGGTCAAGACTATTCAACATTGGCTTAAGTACTGACATACACATGGATTCTTATATCAACATCCTCTAATCCCAAGGTGCAACATTAAAATGTATATTCCCACAGGAAAAAGTAACAATCAGAACAGAGAAAATTCTCATACCAGAAAAAAGCATACATGTACATTTCTCTGATATTAAGTACATGATAATCCTACATAATAATTAATCATAATGCTGATGCAGGGAGCCTTTGTTTTTGGATTTTCTCAGGGGTTAATCCATAACTAAAACATACATTGTTTTTCCCCACTACGTACAGCAGATGAGCATAGTAGTCGCTGTGATATATTTTGTCAAGGACTGCTATTATTCAAGCAATTTATTCACATCAATCTTCGCTTCTGTTCCTACTACAGTGAGGTGATGCGGATTGAATCCTATCCGAACATTGATTTCGATCACGCGTTTACTTCCTTTGTTCATGAATTTATATTCTCAAACATGGCGTCCCTAGCAATATTTTATGAAATGATTACATGTCCCTCCTTATATGGAGTGGTTACTAATCTGTTAACAAAAGGATGGTACTAAAATTTAGCACTATAGTTCCAAGTTACAGATTATGATGTGGTGAAGTATTTTATCCCCTGACTAAGAGTCAGGAATACGCGTAATCATTTGTATGTCCCCGCATGGATAAAACACCTTTCTATAGTACATAGATTATTTGCAGATTTCTAAGCATAAATAGTGAGCTATTGTTCACAGTGCATAGAAGTTTTAACATAGGAATATGAAATTGACAGACACTAGTTCTTTACTATGAAGTATGAATCAGGGGTCTGTTCCTAAATTGAGAAGAGTTTCTGACATGAGAGTTGATACTCTATAGTACACATAATATTCGTAGATTATAAA
This sequence comes from Cepaea hortensis, assembly GCA_963921405.1. NCBI lineage: Eukaryota > Metazoa > Mollusca > Gastropoda > Stylommatophora > Helicidae > Cepaea > Cepaea hortensis. The sequence goes on from OY992896.1 coordinate 55,044,390, forward strand.
CACTACTAGTTAGATATAAGTTCATAATGCCTATAAAAGATATTAACATAAGGATTAGAAATTGTAAAACATAGGGAAAATTACAGCGTGGCAGAACATGTGCTTCATTGGTAAAAATAAAATCAGACTCTAGCTTACAAGAACTGTTGAATTATCATTCTAATTAATTCTTAATTAACACACTGGTATATGTACTTTATAAAAATACATGAATACATTTTAATAATATAGATATAACATACCAATAGTTGCAAAGAGTGATATATTTCTAAGGCAAAATACCTTCTCCCCGAAGGGAAAGGTAGACTTTCTTGTGTGCTCTCTTGACTAGAAATGGCCGCTTCAGTCTTTGTTTTCCCACTAACTGGGATTGGCCAGGTACGGGAAAAAATTAAAGCCAAATACATTAAGCTGCCACGGTCAGTCTATCGCTGTTTTATTTTCTATTCCTACCTAAGCAAGTTACTTAACCAGTAATTGTAAGGGTTTGTTTATTTTTAAGGGAGTCAATGCTTAGGAAAGGGTAGGGACGTTTTTATTATATTACACGCCTCCCCTATTTAAGACATTTATTTCCTTCAGAAAATAAATGGTCAAGTAGTACTCTACAATTTCCGTCTTTACATTGACTCACCTAGTCTCCATTCCTTATTAATTTCTTGCATTACTTCCCTATGTTATATAATCAGAGCCACGTCCATTTTCTTTTAGTCACGACAACTGGCATAACCTTAAAGGATTATTTCTCTTTTAGTGAAAGAGTGTAGCACCCTCTCCACTGTTGTCAGCTATTGTTTGAAATATGAGTGGTTATCTGATAATTTGTTACTTTCAAGTACTAGTTTGTCTGCATCAAACCGACTTTTTGAAGCAATTGAAATATCATCATTAAGCTTGCAATAGCCTGATGATACTGTTCATATGAGATCATTTGCTGAATTTCTTTTCCCAATATATTTAGTCTGGCGTTAAGAACTGGAGAAAGTCCTGAGTACTTCTACATGGGTTATTAAGAAACCTAACATCTGCATTTTGCTGATTCTGGGTTTTGTGCGTCCACTCCCCTCAGATTCTTTTCCCAGCAAAAAGTCTCTTCTCTCCTTGTAGTTCATTTATGGTCTACGTGTAACCACTGCTAACTTAAGCATGACTAGTTGGGATATATACCAGCTTGATTCCTCTCTCGTTAGATTATTAATCTTGAGATTATGTTAAAACCGACGGTTAATTCTGCGTCTACTGATAGCATATTAAACTCGCCCGTCTCCCTGTAAGTTAGACGTTTGTTTTAACTATAGATCTGATAATTAAAGGAAGCTAAAGATGGTTCCTGTTGAATACATTTTCATCCAACACATCATGTGTTTGGGTTATTAGTCGAGTTATGGGATTTTCCGATCAGTTTTGATAACTACTGATTAGAGTGGTGTCCCTTTCTCTTGCGGGTTTTTCCGGAGAATCTCGTCTAACATGTAAACAAGGTCCAACTTTTCTAGATTTCCGTTCTGAACCGAATATTACGGGGAACATGAATCTGTCAGACTGAGTTAATTCTTAGCTTACTCTCTCTGCTTTTCCTTCTAACCTAGATCTATTTTACGCTAGAATCCTTATTAGTAATTCTAACTGATGTGTTTGAGTTTCACTCTGTATTTGTTGCTTTGGTGTTGAATTACGAGCAATTTTGCGTCGCTTGGCGTACATTGATCGTCGTCTGCCTCCCTCCAGGTTTTAGGACTATTTTCAACTTAGCAACATACATTGTTATGTAGGTTCAGGCGTACTGTCTCCTACTTGATATAATCAGTTCAGTGAGAAGTTAAAAGCCCCTTTATGGTTTCCTGTGATAGTCTTCCAGACAATCAAGTTGCTGGTTCACTTCCAGTTATGGATGTGGATTACTAGTTTTTGTAAAATTACTATTACATCTGTTTATCCCTCTAATACTGGCGTCTCCTGAGTTGTGTCTTCAAGATAACAGGTAAGGTACTCTTAATGTTTCTCTCCAGTTTTGTTTTCCTCCGTTTAATACGTGGAAACTCTGGATTTATTTAGATTGACTAAGGTCTATCTTTGAACTGTTATATAATTTACTAGCTGGATTCCTGATTGAAATTCCTAATCTAGTAAACATCAAGCAATTCTTCAGCTATATGCTCCAATTTGCTTGGTTTTTACACAGCTATATTCCATTTTTCTAGCATGGGTTGACTGTATAAAGTCTTAGGCGTTTCCTCTGTCTTTACGTCAAGGGGTTCGTCCTATTTATAAACAGCATCTATTTCAAGAGTTGTTTATTTAATTGTTGCTTTTACTGATTCGTATCAGTTATTTAAGCTAATCTCTGTTAGTCTGGATCTGCTTTCACATATTTAATGCTGGCATATCATCCAAATCAGAACTGAGATGTAGAAATCGGTTTCGTCTTACGATTGATTTCTGATTCATCTACTTATTAGTAGGCTTCGAGCATTATCTAGAATTTCGTTACTCGGTTAGTTTAAAGAAAATACAATTGAGTCGCGTGCCTCTATTGTACTACTTTATTTTGCCCTTTTTAATTCTTCCCTTATGAGAATATTAATGTTAGTTAGGCAATTATTGAAATAACTTTACGTAAGCTAATCGCTAACTAAAAAGTTGTTTCACTCCTCTTTTTGATGAGGACTTCTCAAAGTGAACATTTCACTTAATGAGATTAAACTGTAAATTTCAAAGCTAAGTAGCCAATTTTCTGAAATGTTTAGTCTCTTACTAGAGACTAGCACAGATTTTTTCCGGTATCTCCCGAAGTTCATTTGAAATTCCAATTTATTAGTGAATTCTTTAATTATACCTTTTACATACCTATACGGTCTGTTTCCTCTACCAATAATAATGGAATCGGGGTGGATAATTTAAAGAAATACCTTATATTCTCTTGGGTCAGTAAGTGAGTTGATCAGTTTCACTTATATCACCAGGTGAATATTTTGGTTGACCCTATTTATTCACATATGGGCCATCTGAGTTAGTTAATAATACTACTCATATCACCGGTGGAGTAGAATAAGTGTCGGTATGTCTTTTCTTCCTAAGTATCCATCATTTATTCACTTTACTTTACTACCGGTGTTGTAGAACATGTTATGTTATATAAAAAAAAAGGGTTAAATTAGGGTGACCCTAAATACTGCAAATTCTTACAATATTCCTTCCCTTCCATTAACTATGTCTACATTTTTGCAAGTGGTGGTTTAGGCCTTAACCTTAGTTCATTTACTTTAGTTACTGCTATTTTCCTCTGGTTTAATTCATCTCTCAGGTATTCTTTACTTTCCTACTGAATCATCATTTGTTGATTACATTTTTCCCTTAAAAAAAGATTTATTGGAGTTTTAACTTATCTGTCCTAATTATCTATAAAGTTATCTATCACTCTCTGCTGCCTTGGTAATTTTTCAATATTACATGAATTATACAAGCAGATCAAGCATGAAAATACAATGATAATCAATGACAAAATAGTTAATTAACACATGATTCATATGTAGGAACATAAACCTTATGGATACATAATATAGTAGTGTTCATGACTACACCACTTTTAAACCATTTAAAGAGAATATCAGAGTAGCAGAACCATACCTCAAACATCAAATGGGAATGACTATGAATTCTAAACATTCACTGAATTACCTATCTGTCATCGTCTTGCTCTTATCTAGGTAACTGAACTTGGGTTCATACAGGCAACAATAAATCTGTTCGCTATGAGATCGAATATTTATTGTATTTACATATACAGTATGCGTTGGCGCAGTGGGTAAACAGACCCGCGCTATATTACATATCACAGATAGTGAACATCAAACACATAGGTATCATACAACAGTCTAGCAAACTATCTAGCCTATGTCTATATATCTATTGATATCTATAGAGTCCCCCAAAGGCAGGCCCTGTTGCCTCTCTCAAGTCCGTCTGTCCTCTGCCGGTCTACACGTGTCCCAATCCGACACGGGTGGTAACTCTGTCCGAGTTCCTCGTGGACCCCGCAATAGGCGGGCCACATCAGTGTCCACGGAACCCTGGATTCAATGACCAGTCCTTCTAGAAGGCTCTAGATTACTCGGGCTCTGAGTGACTCTCTTCTATCCCTTGGGCTGGAGTTGTAGCCCTCTAAATAATATCTCTAAAGGTGAGGCGGTGACAGGATTCCCCCTTCTCCCCTGATGACGTTTTGTTATAGGGTAATTAGATATGTTCTAATTCTGTCACCGAATCACATAAAGTTGGTGTTTGTGGTTTGGTGGGCAGTAACCTGGTAACCTACATAGTGGCATTAAAACTCATGTATTCTCCTATACACCACTTCTCTGATTTGGTAAAGAGATCACTCTGTCTCCTGTGTCCTTAACAATGCTTATCAGACCGAAGTTACGTGACGTTTTAGTAGTTGTATTTACAACCCGCCCTTCTCATAGTACCCAACTGGTACCCAGACAATTAACCTCTGTATTAAAGAGAGTTAACAAGACCGAAGTCCTGGCTAATTAAGTACACTTTCAAATCTTGATTTGTGTGTGCATTTCAATACACTTTTACTCTCGTATGTTGTATAATGCTAAATATGTAGTTACCTTGTTATTTTATCCCCCTCAGGCTACATGTGTCCCTGTTGGCTTGTTAGTGTGTTGACTAATAAGTTGCTGTTTCTAATAAAGTGAATGTATTTTAAATTGATAGTGTTGAGTTTTAAGTTTTGTGTAAAGTGTATGCTGAATGTGTGGCTTATGTCCAAGCGTCACGAGTTGGGATAACCTCAATCATGAAATACATGATCCAGGTATTCCAAGTAGTGGTGCTTAGATGTATCCTAACTGCTAAACTAAGTATATTAATCTAACTACTATGCTAAGTATATTAAACTAACTACTAAACATGTATTCACAATTTAGACAAGTCATGCAATTTTACATGAAAGACGCAGACAAATTAAAATAAATACGTTTTGCGTACAATTTGTCCGCCAAGTGTATCGTTCTCTCATTTAATCCATTCACGCAGTCATTCACACACCTTTCATTCGAAATAGTATTTGGTTAAAATATATATAATTAAAGTTGAGGTAAGTGTTATTGCCCTTAGAAAAAATGGACTAGGCGATATTTGCCCTTTAAGAAAATACGTACTTCTTGTACGATGACTGAAAAATGGGTTATAATTTACACAGAGACAATTGTATAGGACGGTTCTTTAGCCTATGAATAGCACCGCCTGTAATATTAACTTAGAATATGTACAAATTACAGGTTAACACATTTTATATACATCATTAATGCAAATATAATACATATTTAGTAATTAACTAATTAAATAATTAAATCCAACGATGATGTGCGCGTTGTCCTCCTGTTGTTAGCGTGTTATGCCATGAATGTTAAAGTTAGTATGGCTGTCTCTTGAGTGTTGTAGTCGATGTCGTTCTGTTTCGGCTATTTGTAAAGTTTCGTAGTAACAGCAAGTATGGAATGTTCTCAATGTCCCATATAACGTGTTCTTACAGAATTCGGAGTCAGTTCACTGGTTGATATTATTGGTTGTCACACAGTTAACGTTTCTTGCTGGAATCGTTCTAGAGCTTGGGCACTTGATAGTATAGCTCTTAAAGTATAGTTCTTAATGTATAGCTCTTCAAGTATCATGTTCGTGGGTGTCGTAAGTAACATAATCACTGAGAGTTCTCTAGCAGGTGTAGAATTACACTGTTATATGCAACCGACTAAAAGTATCACAGTTTATAGTGTGGCGAATGGTCGATGTGCTAAGAGTTATTCTACTGGCACATTCGTTTGCCGTGATAATAGGTCAGCCATAATGTTGTCGGTACCTTTAATATGGCGGATTTCGAAGTCGAAATCTTGAAGTAGAAGACACCATCTTTGTAGCCGATGGTTTTTAGGCGACCCATGGTTAAGGACCAATAATGGCGAACTGTCCGTGAGGACCACAAAGTGACTACCCAAGAGGAACTTAGATAATCTCAATATACAAAACAGTAAGCTTAAAGCCTCCAATTCCACTGTGGCATAACGTGTCTCCGCCTTCTTTAGTTTGCGGCTCAAGTAGAGAATCGGGTGTCTCACTCCATCCATTTCCTGCATTAAACATCCTCCTATTGCGATAGCGCTCGCATCTGTGGTCAAAATAAAGGGTAAATTTATGTTGGGTAATCGTAAGACTGGTGGATTAGAAAAAAATATGTTTCAATCTACACATTGCATCATCTAAGCTGGTACTTTTACAAATTTTTGATGGATGATTTTTAGTTAACATATCAGAAAAGACTGAGGTGAGTTCTGCCCAATGTGGAATGAATTTAGAATAATAGTTAATAAGACCTAGTAAACTTCTAATCTGTTTCTTGGTGGTAGGCACTTCTAGATTAAGAATCTTAGAAACAATTTTATCATTTGTCAACAATTTACCTTCAGAAATTCTGTGACCAAGGAAGTCTATTTGTGTATAACCTATTTCAACCTTGGAAGGTTTGATAGTAAGTCCAAAAAGAGAGATTTGGTTGAAGACTTGTTCGAGGGTAAGTAAGTGAGAAGTCATATCAGAAGAATGGACGCATATATCATCAATATAGGCTACTACATCTTTAATTCCGTGTAATAACAATCTTGTTAGTCTCACAAATGTGGCCGGTGCGTTCTTCAGGCCAAAAGGAAGATATAGCCATTCATACAAACCGAGAGGTGTTGCGAATGCTGTTATATGTCTCCAAGACGGGTGTAGTGGAACTTGCCAATATCCTTTCGCTAAATCGGTCTTGGAAAATAAGGATGATTGAGCCATATTTAAGATAAGATCTTCACAACTGTTCATTGGCTCTGCATCCGTTGTTGTTCTTGTATTTAATACTCTATAGTCGATGCACAAGCGGATTGTCTGGTCCTTCTTTTTCACCAGAACAATCGGTGAAGAATATTGAGACATCGATTTTTGAATAATGCCATTCTTCTCTAAATCTAAAATTTCTTTATCTAAATTAGATCTGTAATGGAGAGGAATAGAATATGGTCTACATTTGACCGGTCTCAGATCTGTCAGCACAATTGAATGTGTTATTTTATCAGTGCGTCCAGGCTTGTTAGAAAAGATAGATTTATACTCGTCAAGGATAGTCAAAATGTCTTGTCGCTGTTGTTGTGTCAAAGTGTCAGAGATATGTATGTCATTTATACTTCCGTCGTCAGTCATGATTGGTACAGGGATTTCAGTGTTGTCCACGTCTGTCTGATTTATCACAGATGCTACTGTTTATAAATTGTCTTCAATGTCATTGTCGTCGTCGTCGAGATCAATCGTTGTCAATATGTCGTGAAATTTGTCGTCGTTGTCGATATCACAGGTTGTCGGTAATGTCCATATGTCTTCGTCGTTTTTGTCGTCGTAAGAGTGTGTCGTTAACGATGCTTCGTTTGTTGGGCAAATTCCCCAATTATAATATCAGCGACTGGATTTTCAAGGATAGCGCACAATACTTGTCCTGATATGAACGGTGTTCGAATTTCGACCAGAGCAAGGGGGTATTTCTCTATAGTACCTGAGAATGTGCGACAAGTCACATGTTTGTTTGTGTAGTCTTTAGTGTCTATTAATGTTTTCTTAATCCCACAGAGCGTTGCGCCGGAATCCCGAATTAATGTGCACTTTTTGTTGTTTACAAACCCTGTAGAAAAAACTAGCTTGCCTGTAGATGACAAAGCAGCGTTGGCTGTTTCATTTGAAATAGGGATAGTGTGGCCACATAGTAATGTTGTGTCAAGTTGGAACTTCGTACAGGTGTTACACTTACTGTCTGTAATGGTGTCAATAATTTGTACAGCATTTCCAAGCTCACTTACATTGTCGTTTTGATTATCACACTCATTCAGTGATTCAATCTCTTCGTCTGACGACGTTTCCACTAATGCAGCATTGGCCTGTTTCAATAACTTTCGGCCATCACAAAAGCGACTATAGTGGCCAAAACTGCGGCAAAAAAAACATTTGACCGCTCTCTGGTAAGCATTGCGCTTGGTCTTCTGCTTCTCCACCATCATCTTGAGGTGGTGAGGATAGTTCGGCGATTTGTCGCACATAGAGTAACTGTCGTGATTCAAACCGCAATACTGGCATTTAACTAGTTTACTGACATTGGAGCGAGGTTTGAATTTACTCTCTGTTTGTTTGGAGTATTTGGTGTTCACTACTGCTGCTGCTGTATCGTTGTGACTTATGTTCAGCTGAAAAATGTCTCTATTTGCTGTGAAAAATGCATTCCCCTTGGACTCGATTTCCTGAATACTTTTACAGTCCATTTGTTTTAAGAACTTAGCAAAAGGTGTGGGGATGGTGCTAACTATTTTGTCTATAATAATAAGCTCTTTAAGTTTGTTATGGCTATTGTTGGTTTTAGCCGAGTTGATCCATTTTGTGCACACGTCTTGGACTGTACTGACATAATCTATAAAGGTTTGGTTTGGTTGTGGGGATAATTTGGCAAATTGTTGTTGATAACCTGCAGTATCTAAAGAAAAATGTTGGAGAATGCGTTGTTTTAAGTAATCATAGTCTTTTCGCATTTCCTGTGGTACTGTCTCTATTACTTTCAGTGGTTCAAGAGCTAAGTTTCTCATTAGAATAAATGCCCAATCTGATTTAATGATCTTATGGTAGGCCATGAGACACTCAAAATTTTCTAAGTAGGCGCTGATGGAATCTCCTGAGCAGAACGCCTTCACGAGGCCTTTATACTTATTATATTTTTGTTCTTCCTCTTTGCTTCTTAGCTTATTTATCGATATTTCTGCGTTGGACTCAAGCTCCATCTGTTTTAATTTTATTTGTGTTTCGGCATTCAATTGGGCCTGTTTGGCTGCAGCCTCAAGCTCCAGCTGTTTTTCCTGAGCCTGCAATTGCATTTTTTTTTCTTCAATTTGCATTTGCATTTTCTTTTCTTCAGCCTCCATTTGCAATTTCTTTTCCTCTCGTTCTATCGCTCTTTCTTCACGGGCAATGTTTTCTGCGTGCGTTTTCTGTGCCCATTCTGACAGTTTCTCTTCTTTATACCCTAATTTTATTCCTTGCTCAATGCATTTATCTAAGCTAGACATTTTGTGTTTTACTTGTTGGTACTGTTTATAAAGTTGAATCCCTTAGAAAAAATGTTGGGAGTGGAAAGTTTAGTTATCTCCCTTACTTATTAATGTGTAAATCAAAATGCAAAGTTATGTTGGTGACAAGGTCATGAATATGCAAATAAATCAATATGAAACAACATAATACATTGATGAAAGATGAGAAGTACAGCTTAGAGTTACAATGGGTATGACATGAAACTTAGCTTTCAATCCGAGAACTCGATGTTGTCTTGTACTCTCGTCACTGTTGGAAAAGTTACATGGGTTGCACGCGGCACTATTTGAGGAACAATCTGCTCGTAGAGTGAGAAAACATTAGTAACGGTCAAAAAATGTCATAGTCATGTCAAAAATAGTTTACAGAATAACAATAATGAGGCACACTGCGAAGGCACTGCTGTGACGCTGCTGAGGGACTCAGATTAATTCTATTTTATCGCTAGATAGCTACTAATTTTTTTTTTTTTTTTTTTTTTTTTTTTTTTTTTTAAACTTGTAACGTTAACAATTTTTTTGATTTAAACAAATCAATGTGATATGATCAATTAAGTAATTTTACATGGCAATTAATAGCTCTTTCATAATAGATTTTATGCCAAAACCGGAAAACTAGCCCCCAAAAAGCCTGTCATCATCTTGCTCTTATCTAGGTAACTGAACTTGGGTTCATACAGGCAACAATAAATCTGTTCGCTATGAGATCGAATATTTATTGTATTTACATATACAGTATGCGTTGGCGCAGTGGGTAAACAGACCCGCGCTATATTACATATCACAGATAGTGAACATCAAACACATAGGTATCATACAACAGTCTAGCAAACTATCTAGCCTATGTCTATATATCTATTGATATCTATAGAGTCCCTCAAAGGCAGGCCCTGTTGCCTCTCTCAAGTCCGTCTGTCCTCTGCCGGTCTACACGTGTCCCAATCCGACACGGGTGGTAACTCTGTCCGAGTTCCTCGTGGACCCCGCAATAGGCGGGCCACATCAGTGTCCACGGAACCCTGGTCTCAATGACCAGTCCTTCTAGAAGGCTCTAGATTACTCGGGCTCTGAGTGACTCTCTTCTATCCCTTGGGCTGGAGTTGTAGCCCTCTAAATAATATCTCTAAAGGTGAGGCGGTGACACTATCTTATGTGAGTTTACCATCCCAGAGACCTTACTACTGGAGGTTCATTACTGGACTTAGTTTCCCATCAATAAGATATAAAATATGAGTTTAAAAAAAAATCTCATACCCAACAACCAACTACATGATGCATCTACCAGAATCAAGATATTACCTGTGAACAGTTTTGTACCAAAAAAAAAACAACCTATATTTATCTGAGCCATTATGGGTTCATATAACACTTGACTCAGCTCATACTAATGAGTGATTAGGTCTGTTACTAACACTATAACATTCTGAAGTGACTTGGCTTACCTGCGAGAGGTTCTCCCTGAATTCATCTACCCACAATAATACACCAATTGTGATGTTTACCATGAGTTTTAAATTCACGGACGTTGCCCACACATGTGGGATGTGGATTTTAATTCCTAAGAATAATTCGTTAAAATGTCTATTGGGTATTATTGATTCTCTGGTCACTGGTTAGAATGCAGGGTGATCAGAGATAGTTACCACAAATCCCAGGAGAAAAGAGTTCAATCCTTGAAACAATGGCATCTGTGTGTAGGTTTCCCTTCCCACTTCATCACCCTTTACATTTTCTATGGTGCTAGAAGGATATTGATTGCTCACAACATATAAACAACCACTTGTTGGACACCACATTTACTTGATGTACACAACACTTTTGGACAAACAGTTCAGGTATTAACTCAAGATCTGCAATTACATATATAGATGTGTAATAAACACTATGCATTTTCAGACAGGCATGGGAATGATATGCTGTATTACAACATAGTACCCAGTGACCCCAGAAAAAAACCAGGTTATTACAAACAACACAACAACCACAAATTGGTTCTGCTTACTCGACTCATTGTACCTAGATAAAATCACATTGGTCTAGGTGCAGAAACCCAACATATATTTTTGTTTCTGACACCATGTACAATTATCATATTTAAAAATAATGAGTTGATGTCAAAATACTATTTACCTTAACCATCATTGGTTATACCTCATTACACACTAACACTCTTTATATGTCATAGAAGAAAAAAACACACACATGAAAACAGTTGATACTAATAATTAAATTAATTAATTAGTGTTCATTTAAGCATTTCGGATGGGTATTCTTCTCCAGTGCAAAGCAGTTAATGTCCATATTTATCCGTGACAGCAATAAATACTCACAGTCATGTTTAATGTCCACTGCAGTTTGTTGCGGAACTACTTATAATCCTTATTATGAAATAAATTCACCACATATCTCCTCCGTGGAGCTGAATTCAAGAATCTTCTTTGCGAACGGCTCGGTGTCAGTGTGAAATTGAGGCCTGGGTTGGTCATACCTTCAGGAGATGCATCTTGAGTCTTGGACTAAGGTTCTTCCTATATCACCATATCCGATGAAAAGGATGCCTATCATTCAGCGTCTCGGCTTATAATATCCGAATCTCAATTTTGTTCCCACAGATTTTTCACCCACCTAGTCATCAGTCTATAACCTATTCCACCGTTATTGGCATTTAGGCTGACATGGGACCAGCACAGAGTTCTGATTCATTAGTTACTTTCAGTGTAGACATACAATTCTGCTTGTTATTCATTTGGTTCATCTGGAATTAATTCCAGGATTCTGCTGCAGGCATGGAACTGAAGAATATTGACTCCACCACATATCCAGGGTTGCAAGCCATCAGGTGGTTCCTGTGGTTGCAGGCGTAGAGGCATTTACTCCGCTAGCTGCTTTCATATGGTCTTTTTTATGTGTTCAGGTTTGGGAACCTTGAGGTAATCTGGTGTAGGTATGGTTTTCAGTTGGTACCTTGGTTGTATTGGTTCAATGTCTTCTTCCCATTTGTTTGAGTGGGTGTTCATAGCTAGAAATTGGTGTTGCATGGCTGGAACCTTATATTTGAATGTTGCAGCTGTGAGATGTTCATTCGAAGACTTATCCATTGTGGATATTAACTTGGTAATCCAACCAACAGTTGAAGGTTACTCACTGTTGTTAGTTTTAGTAACTTGTTAGAGGGATTGTCCCAGTTTCACTGACTTGGTTGAATGATGAGGCCATAGGTGATACTTCTCAGAAGAAACGCAGACGATACACTGTTGTCAGTACTCTGATGATCTTCATCTTTGTAGATTATTAGATCTTGAAGTCCATCCTGGATATTCCTACTAAAATAGGACTTAATCACTCACCCAGTCAGTTGTCTTCTAATTTATCTGTTGCTCGCTATGGAGCTATTGAGCGCAGCAGTCCATGGGTATTTCTAGATGCAGACTATGGTTAGGACATTCACTTTCTGGCTGTTGACCCAGGATCCAGGTTTAATGATATAGTCCCACCACATTCAACCACCACCTGCTTCTCTTCTATAGAAAAGGGATGACAATAATACAACACTAGCATTAACCTATTGTGATGTGTTAACTTTCACAAGACAATTACAAACAAAAATACAAAACAAGGGGAGAAGGGGAAAGGAGTGGGTGTCCATGTTCCACTGTCCCTCATTGCTGAGTAGAGCCATTCTGACTCTTAATAGTGAGTAAGGTATTTTCTCACTTATATTTTGTTCTGTTGTTACTGGGACTATTAGATGAGTGACGTCATTCTGTCCATCCACCATGTTGATATTGTCTCTCTCATTGCTTGAAGAGAATAGCCTATACAGAATCTCTGTGGTTTCTAATGTCGCGTCTTCCTTTCGGCACTATAATCATCCTTAGGTCAAGACTATTCAACATTGGCTTAAGTACTGACATACACATGGATTCTTACATCAACATCCTCTAATCCCAAGGTGCAACATTAAAATGTATATTCCCACAGGAAAAAGTAACAATCAGAACAGAGAAAATTCTCATACCAGAAAAAAACATACATGTACATTTCTCTGATATTAAGTACATGATAATCCTACATAATAATTAATCATAATGCTGATGCAGGGAGCCTTTGTTTTTGGATTTTCTCAGGGGTTAATCCATAACTAAAACATACATTGTTTTCCCCCACTGCGTACAGCAGATGAGCATAGTAGTCGCTGTGATATATTTTGTCAAGGACTGCTATTATTCAAGCAATTTATTCACATCAATCTTCGCTTCTGTTCCTACTACAGTGAGGTGATGCGGATTGAATCCTATCCGAACATTGATTTCGATCACGCGTTTACTTCCTTTGTTCATGAATTTATATTCTCAAACATGGCGTCCCTAGCAATATTTTATGAAATGATTACATGTCCCTCCTCATATGGAGTGGTTACTAATCTGTTAACAAAAGGATGGTACTAAAATTTAGCACTATAGTTCCAAGTTACAGATTATGATGTGGTGAAGTATTTTATCCCCTGACTAAGAGTCAGGAATACGCGTAATCATTTGTATGTCCCCGCATGGATAAAACACCTTTCTATAGTACATAGATTATTTGCAGATTTCTAAGCATAAATAGTGAGCTATTGTTCACAGTGCATAGAAGTTTTAACATAGGAATATGAAATTGACAGACACTAGTTCTTTACTATGAAGTATGAATCAGTGGTCTGTTCCTAAATTGAGAAGAGTTTCTGACATGAGAATTGATACTCTATAGTACACATAATATTCGTAGATTATAAACACTACTAGTTAGATATAAGTTCATAATGCCTATAAAAGATATTAACATAAGGATTAGAAATTGTAAAACATAGGAAAAATTACAGCGTGGCAGAACATGTGCTTCATTGGTAAAAATAAAATCAGACTCTAGCTTACAAGAACTGTTGAATTATCATTCTAATTAATTCTTAATTAACACACTGGTATATTTACTTTATAAAAATACATGAATACATTTTAATAATATAGATATAACATACCAATAGTTGCAAAGAGTGATATATTTCTAAGGCAAAATACCTTCTCCCCGAAGGGAAAGGTAGACTTTCTTGTGTGCTCTCTTGACTAGAAATGGCCGCTTCAGTCTTTGTTTTCCCACTAACTGGGATTGGCCAGGTACGGGAAAAAATTAAAGCCAAATACATTAAGCTGCCACGGTCAGTCTATCGCTGTTTTATTTTCTATTCCTACCTAAGCAAGTTACTTAACCAGTAATTGTAAGGGTTTGTTTATTTTTAAGGGAGTCAATGCTTAGGAAAGGGTAGGGACGTTTTTATTATATTACACGCCTCCCCTATTTAAGACATTTATTTCCTTCAGAAAATAAATGGTCAAGTAGTACTCTACAATTTCCGTCTTTACATTGACTCACCTAGTCTCCATTCCTTATTAATTTCTTGCATTACTTCCCTATGTTATATAATCAGAGCCACGTCCATTTTCTTTTAGTCACGACAACTGGCATAACCTTAAAGGATTATTTCTCTTTTAGTGAAAGAGTGTAGCACCCTCTCCACTGTTGTCAGCTATTGTTTGAAATATGAGTGGTTATCTGATAATTTGTTACTTTCAAGTACTAGTTTGTCTGCATCAAACCGACTTTTTGAAGCAATTAAAATATCATCATTAAGCTTGCAATAGCCTGATGATACTGTTCATATGAGATCATTTGCTGAATTTCTTTTCCCAATATATTTAGTCTGGCGTTAAGAACTGGAGAAAGTCCCGAGTACTTCTACATGGGTTATTAAGAAACCTAACATCTGCATTTTGCTGATTCTGGGTTTTGTGCGTCCACTCCCCTCAGATTCTTTTCCCAGCAGAAAGTCTCTTCTCTCCTTGTAGTTCATTTATGGTCTACGTGTAACCACTGCTAACTTAAGCATGACTAGTTGGGATATATACCAGCTTGATTCCTCTCTCGTTAGATTATTAATCTTGAGATTATGTTAAAACCGACGGTTAATTCTGCGTCTACTGATAGCATATTAAACTCGCCCGTCTCCCTGTAAGTTAGACGTTTGTTTTAACTATAGATCTGATAATTAAAGGAAGCTAAAGATGGTTCCTGTTGAATACATTTTCATCCAACACATCATGTGTTTGGGTTATTAGTCGAGTTATGGGATTTTCCGATCAGTTTTGATAACTACTGATTAGAGTGGTGTCCCTTTCTCTTGCGGGTTTTTCCGGAGAATCTCGTCTAACATGTAAACAAGGTCCAACTTTTCTAGATTTCCGTTCTGAACCGAATATTACGGGGAACATGAATCTGTCAGACTGAGTTAATTCTTAGCTTACTCTCTCTGCTTTTCCTTCTAACCTAGATCTATTTTACGCTAGAATCCTTATTAGTAATTCTAACTGATGTGTTTGAGTTTCACTCTGTATTTGTTGCTTTGGTGTTGAATTACGAGCAATTTTGCGTCGCTTGGCGTACATTGATCGTCGTCTGCCTCCCTCCAGGTTTTAGGACTATTTTCAACTTAGCAACATACATTGTTATGTAGGTTCAGGCGTACTGTCTCCTACTTGATCTAATCAGTTCAGTGAGAAGTTGAAAGCCCCTTTATGGTTTCCTGTGATAGTCGTCAAGACAATCAAGTTGCTGGTTAACTTCCAGTTATGGATGTGGATTACTAGTTTTTGTAAAATTACTATTACATCTGTATATCCCTCTAATACTGGCGTCTCCTGAGTTGTGTCCTCAAGATAACAGGTAAGGTACTCTTAATGTTTCTCTCCAGTTTTGTTTTCCTCCGTTTAATACGTGGAAACTCTGGATTTATTTAGATTGACTAAGGTCTATCTTTGAACTGTTATATAATTTACTAGCTGGATTCCTGATTGAAATTCCTAATCTAGTAAACATCAAGTAATTCTTCAGCTATATGCTCCAATTTGCTTGGTTTTTACACAGCTATATTCCATTTTTCTAGCATGGGTTGACTGTATAAGTCTTAGGCGTTTCCTCTGTCTTTACGTCAAGGGGTTCGTCCTATTTATAAACAGCATCTATTTCAAGAGTTGTTTATTTAATTGTTGCTTTTACTGATTCGTATCAGTTATTTAAGCTAATCTCTGTTAGTCTGGATCTGCTTTCACATATTTAATGCTGGCATATCATCCAAATCAAAACTGAGATGTAGAAATCGGTTTCGTCTTGCGATTGATTTCTGATTCATCTACTTATTAGTAGGCTTCGAGCATTATCTAGAATTTCGTTACTCGGTTAGTTTAAAGAAAATACATTTGAGTCGCGCGCCTCTATTGTACTACTTTATTTTGCCATTTTTAATTCTTCCCTTATGAGAATATTAATGTTAGTTAGGCAATTATTGAAATAACTTTACGTAAGCTAATCGCTAACTAAAAAGTTGTTTCACTACTCTTTTTGATGAGGACTTCTCATAGTGAACATTTCACTTAATGAGATTAAACTGTAAATTTCAAAGCTAAGGAGCCAATTTTCTGAAATGTTTAGTCTCTTACTAGAGACTAGCACAGATTTTTTCCGGTATCTCCTGAAGTTCATTTGAAATTCCAATTTATTAGTGAATTCTTTAATTATACCTTTTACATACCTATACGGCCTGTTTCCTCTACCATTAATAATGGAATCGGGGTGGATAATTTAAAGAAATACCTTATATTCTCTTGGGTCAGTAAGTGAGTTGATCAGTTTCTCTTACATCACCAGGTGAATATTTTGGTTGACCCTATTTATTCACATATGGGCCATCTGAGTTAGTTAATAATACTACTCATATCACCGGTGGAGTAGAATAAGTGTCGGTATGGCTTTTCTTCCTAAGTATCCATCATTTATTCACTTTACTTTACTACCGGTGTTGTAGAACATGTTATGTTATATGAAAAAAAGGATTAAATTAGGGTGACCCTAAATACTGCAAATTCTTACAATATTCCTTCCCTTCCATTAACTATGTCTACATTTTTGCAAGTGTTGGTTTAGGCCTTAACCTTAGTTCATTTACTTTAGTTACTGCTATTTTCCTCTGGTTTAATTCATCTCTCAGGTATTCTTTACTTTCCTACTGAATCATCATTTGTTGATTAAATTTTTCCCTTAAAAAAAGATTTATTGGAGTTTTAACTTATCTGTCCTAATTATCTATAAAGTTATCTATCACTCTCTGCTGCCTTGGTAATTTTTCAATATTACATGAATTATACAAGCAGATCAAGCATGAAAATACAATGATAATCAATGACAAAATAGTTAATTAACACATGATTCATATGTAGGAACATAAACCTTATGGATACATAATATAGTAGTGTTCATGACTACACCACTTTTAAACCATTTAAAGAGAATATCAGAGTAGCAGAACCATACCTCAAACATCAAATGGGAATGACTATGAATTCTAAACATTCACTGAATTACCTATCTTATGTGAGTTTACCATCCCAGAGACCTTACTACTGGAGGTTCATTACTGGACTTAGTTTCCCATCAATAAGATATAAAATATGAGTTTAAAAAAAAATCTCATACCCAACAACCATCTACATGATGCATCTACCAGAATCAAGATATTACCTGTGAACAGTTTTGTACCAAAAAAAAACTATATTTATCTGAGCCATTATGGGTTCATATAACACTTGACTCAGATCATACTAATGAGTGATTAGGTCTGTTACTAACACTATAACATTCTGAAGTGACGTGGTTTACCTGCGAGAGGTTTTCCCTGAATTCATCTACCCACAATAATACACCAATTGTGATGTTACCATGAGTTTTAAATTCACGGACGTTGCCCACACATGTGGGATGTGGATTTTAATTCCTAAGAATAATTCGTTAAAATGTCTAGGGGGTATTATTGATTCTCTGGTCACTGGTTAGAATGCAGGGTGATCAGGGATAGTTACCACAAATCAGAGGAGAAAAGAGTTCAATCCTTGAAACAATGGCATCTGTGTGTAGGTTTCCCTTCCCACTTCATCACCCTTTACATTTTCTATGGTGCTAGAAGGATATTGATTGCTCACAACATATAAACAACCACTTGTTGGACACCACATTTACTTGATGTACACAACACTTTTGGACAAACAGTTCAGGTATTAACTCAAGATCTGCAATTACATATATAGATGTGTAATAAACACTATGCATTTTCAGACAGGCATGGGAATGATATGCAGTATTACAACATAGTACCCAGTGACCCCAGAAAAAAACCAGGTTATTACAAACAACACAACAACCACAAATTGGTTCTGCTTACTCGACTCATTGTACCTAGATAAAATCACATTGGTCTAGGTGCAGAAACCCAACATATATTTTTGTTTCTGACACCATGTACAATTATCATATTTAAAAATAATGAGTTGATGTCAAAATACTATTTACCTTAACCATCATTGGTTATACCTCATTACACACTAACACTCTTTATATGTCATAGAAGAAAAAAACACACACATGAAAACAGTTGATACTAATAATTAAATTAATTAATTAGTGTTCATTTAGGCATTGCGGATGGGTATTCTTCTCCAGTGCAAAGCAGTTAATGTCCATATTTATCCGTGACAGCAATAAATACTCACAGTCATGTTTAATGTCCACTGCAGTTTGTTGCGGAACTACTTATAATCCTTATTATGAAATAAATTCACCACATATCTCCTCCGTGGAGCTGAATTCAAGAATCTTCTTTGCGAACGGCTCGGTGTCAGTGTGAAATTGAGGCCTGGGTTGGTCATACCTTCAGGAGATGCATCTTGAGTCTTGGACTAAGGTTCTTCCTATATCACCATATCCGATGAAAAGGATGCCTATCGTTCAGCGTTTCGGCTTATAATATCCGAATCTCAATTTTGTTCCCACAGATTTTTCACCCACCTAGTCATCAGTCTATAACCTATTCCACCGTTATTGGCATTCAGGCTGTTGTTAGTTTTAGTAACTTGCTAGAGGGATTGTCCCAGTTTCACTGACTTGGTTGAATGATGAGGCCATAGGTGATACTTCTCAGAAGTAACGCAGACGATACACTGTTGTCAGTACTCTGATGATCTTCATCTTTGTAGATTATTAGATCTTGAAGTCCATACTGGATATTCCTACTAAAATAGGACTTAATCACTCACCCAGTCAGTTGTCTTCTAATTTATCTGTTGCTCGCTATGGAGCTATTGAGCGCAGCAGTCCATGGGTATTTCTAGATGCAGACTATGGTTAGGACATTCACTTTCTGGCTGTTGACCCAGGATCCAGGTTTAATGATATAGTCCCACCACATTCAACCACAACCTGCTTCTCTTCTATAGAAAAGGGATGACAATAATACAACACTAGCATTAACCTACTGTGATGTGTTAACTTTCACAAGACAATTACAAACAAAAATACAAAACAAGGGGAGAAGGGGAAAGGAGTGGGTGTCCATGTTCCACTGTCCCTCATTGCTGAGTAGAGCCATTCTGACTCTTAATAGTGAGTAAGGTATTTTCTCACTTATATTTTGTTCAGTTGTTACTGGGACTATTAGATGAGTGAAGTCATTCTGTCCATCCAACATGTTGATATTGTCTCTCTCATTGCTTGAAGAGAATAGCCTATACAGAATCTCTGTGGTTTCTAATGTCGCGTCTTCCTTTCGGCACTATAATCATCCTTAGGTCAAGACTATTCAACATTGGCTTAAGTACTGACATACACATGGATTCTTACATCAACATCCTCTAATCCCAAGGTGCAACATTAAAATGTATATTCCCACAGGAAAAAGTAACAATCAGAACAGAGAAAATTCTCATACCAGAAAAAACCAACATGTACATTTCTCTGATATTAAGTACATGATAATCCTACATAATAATTAATCATAATGCTGTTGCAGGGAGCCTTTGTTTTTGGATTTTCTCAGGGTTTAATCCATAACTAAAACATACATTGTTTTCCCCCACTGCGTACAGCAGATGAGCATAGTAGTCGCTGTGATATATTTTGTCAAGGACTGCTATTATTCAAGCAATTTATTCACATCAATCTTCGCTTCTGTTCCTACTACAGTGAGGTGATGCGGATTGAATCCTATCCGAACATTGATTTCGATCACGCGTTTACTTCCTTTGTTCATGAATTTATATTCTCAAACATGGCGTCCCTAGCAATATTTTATGAAATGATTACATGTCCCTCCTTATATGGAGTGGTTACTAATCTGTTAACAAAAGGATGGTACTAAAATTTAGCACTATAGTTCCAAGTTACAGATTATGATGTGGTGAAGTATTTTATCCCCTGACTAAGAGTCAGGAATACGCGTAATCATTTGTATGTCCCCGCATGGATAAAACACCTTTCTATAGTACATAGATTATTTGCAGATTTCTAAGCATAAATAGTGAGCTATTGTTCACAGTGCATAGAAGTTTTAACATAGGAATATGAAATTGACAGACACTAGTTCTTTACTATGAAGTATGAATCAGGGGTCTGTTCCTAAATTGAGAAGAGTTTCTGACATGAGAGTTGATACTCTATAGTACACATAATATTCGTAGATTATAAACACTACTAGTTAGATATAAGTTCATAATGCCTATAAAAGATATTAACATAAGGATTAGAAATTGTAAAACATGGGAAAAATTACAGCGTGGCAGAACATGTGCTTCATTGGTAAAAATAAAATCAGACTCTAGCTTACAAGAACTGTTGAATTATCATTCTAATTAATTCTTAATTAACACACTGGTATATGTACTTTATAAAAATACATGAATACATTTTAATAATATAGATATAACATACCAATAGTTGCAAAGAGTGATATATTTCTACGGCAAAATACCTTCTCCGCGAAGGGAAAGGTAGACTTTCTTGTGTGCTCTCTTGACTAGAAATGGCCGCTTCAGTCTTTGTTTTCCCACTCACCGGGATTGGCCAGGTACGGGAAAAAATTAAAGCCAAATACATTAAGCTGCCACGGTCAGTCTATCGCTGTTTTATTTTCTATTCCTACCTAAGCAAGTTACTTAACCAGTAATTGTAAGGGTTTGTTTATTTTTAAGGGAGTCAATGCTTAGGAAAGGGTAGGGACGTTTTTATTATATTACAATAGTGAGTATCCAAAATTTTCTGTCTCGACACAGTCCGTAACGTTATTGTACTTTCTCTGGACGTGTTGACACCAAAGTAATAATCCAAACGTCTTTATACTATTGTTGCGGAGATGGCGCTTTGCTGTATCATTTCTGTGATAGACTCACGTTTAAAGACAAAGTTCAACCCAAAAAATGGCAGCAAATGTCCAGTGCGTTAGCTCTTTATCGTAAGTTCTTTTTTGGCACCTGTATGCAACTATGTTCGCGGAGCTGCCCGTCATCATTCGTTGTCAAAATGTTTGCTGATTATAAAGTAATGATCACAATGTGATTCACAACGACGAACATAAAGTCTGGTTTCTACCAAAACAACTTGTTTATCCAGTTCCACTATTGAAAATCGCAGTAACTTTCCACTGTCCCCAGCCTTGACCCGCAGGTCAACCTCAGTACTCTTTTAATTCCGTGGAAAACACACTTTGCACCACTAACCCGCCCCAACTCTGGCGGTAGGGGCACTGTTTCCACCCACTTCTGTCACCCCTCCCGGTGAATCAGCAAAATGTCAATTTTCTCCGTTTCACTATCCCTCGTACCTCTCCCCTCCCCGAGAGAGTTTATCGTCGCCTTGCGACCACACAGTGCGCTTGCTTTCGCACATACACAAAATGTCCCACCACGCACAGGACATCGCAATGAAAGTGCTCACTGTCTTAAATCCTGTCCTGTCACAGACACACACACACCTGTCATCACCGCGACTGACTGACCCGCCCCTGTCGCGCCTTTTCACCTGTGCTGTGTGCTTGACCTATAAACACACGCGCCTGTCTGCGTTAATTCTCTGGCGTCCCCGCTAGCTTCAGCAATGCTGTCAGTTATCAACTTTACCTGTACTGACCTTAACGTGAACTGTCTGTTTTTCGTGGACAACCTTGGTCCCGTAATCATCTGTTTTGCGTGTGATTTCTGCCGCGTATTTTTCCACTCGCGCTGACTAGTTTTGATGTGCTTTGCGGCGGCTTTCTCGTGCTCCGTCTGCTCACCAGTTCTCACACAGGCGCAAATTTTGTCTTTATCCCTTAGATACACTCCGCTGTCCACCCTCTCGCTCTCTAATCGACGAGTTCACAGATAACAGAATGACAACAATGTCTATAATGCAATGGGATTTGTTGTAGAGCCACCCAAATAATCTCAATATTGCACGGTGTTCCTTGATCGAAAGTAGCTGTCAGAATATCTTTAATAAGCGACGAGCTCCCAGTTAATACCCTGGGTTTCTTGAACGGACGAGCTCTCAGATAATACTCTGGGTTTCTTGAACGGACGAGCTCGCAGATATCTCACGATTTTCTTTATGATAAGTTCGTGATATGGTCGTTGTCTAGGTAACGATGCTCCTGGTGTGTCAATTGAGCTTTCTAACGGTCTCACAATGCAACTCACCCCAGTAATACACAATCATCAGTCATTAAACAAGATTGAGTTGGCGCACATAATCCTTTAATACAGAAAGAACACGGACAAACAGAACATCCTCATATATCCAGACACAATATAATCCATAGAATATAAATATCCTCCTCACAGTTTAACACGTACACATCACTGTCTTCTCACGGCCTGATTCATCTCAAATCCATAAGGCAGTTAATCCAGCTACTATCCACCGCTGGACCTCACACAATACACCCACACACTGGGTCTAGTCTCCACTAACTATTCAACCCACTCTGGGTTCATGCCTCTATTAACTATCCAACCCCCACTGGGTTTTAGGCCTGCATTCACAACTGGGAGAACAACGCTACAACTTTCCTCTGTTATTTCTCATGCCCGATCACTTGTTTATGTACTAGCACAGTCATTCTCCTTAATGTCAATGACCCCAGGCATGTGTCAGTCGACGTTTGGTGCAGGAGAGCCTGGCATATGATACCACAACATCTAGCTTAAGAAAGGAGCTGGAGGCGGTCAGTTCAGCTTTCCGCTGGATGGAGAATATGATACACACACATCGTGATTGCAACTGACTCAAAAAGCATGCTCAGTAGGGTGAGGACAGGCAAGATTCGTGCAGAGTGGCTTGCTTCGCTTCGGAAGTCACGGGTGACAAGCATCGTCTGGATCTTTTCTCCGGGTCTTGCTGGTGTGTTGGGGAATAAACAGGCGGACAGATTGGCTGGCTCTTTAAAACTTGGTGGATTGTTGATACATGATAAGGCAGACGTGGTTGTGGCCTTGTGGGAGCACGTGTACACCTCGGAGGAGCAAATGGATCACCATAGTCTGGCAAGAATGCGACAGCGAGGTGTGACGACGGGATCTGGCCGACGATGGACGCTCAGAGGAAAGGCGAGACGGACATATAATCAGATTGCTACTGGTACTATTAGTGTTGGAACTCTTCGTTGGCTGCTGAAGATGGAAACGGAGCGCTTATGGGAATGCCCAGAATGCTGCGATGTCGGTTCTTAAACCAACCAATCAATCAATCAATCAATGTAATTTTTATCATGTGTCAAAATACAAAAAATGGTGAATCTCTACGTATATTTTCACTAATCAGTTTACGGATTTCGTTTGTTTCTTGTTGGACTAATTCATTGGTTTTTCTCTCTGTCCATTGAATTCTTTGTAATTTCATCAGAAACCACAATTCCGCAGCTATCCAATGTTTTTCAGCCTGTCTGCTCATTGTCCACGCTTCACATCCATACAAAAGTATAGGCTCTATATAGCACTTCAACACTGTTTTTCTCGATGCAAATTATGTTATTGGTCAGTATGTTTTTCATCTTGCATGACTATCCTTGCTCTAATCTCTTCAAGGCATCTCCCATTAGATGGTATTATTGTTCCGAGTCAGTTGTACCTACTCACTTGTTTAAGAATATTTCCATTTACTTGTATATTGCATGGTGCTATTTCCTTCTTCCTAGTGACGACCATAAACTGTGTCTTCTTGCAAGTTAATTTTAACCCTAGTTGTTCACTGTGTGCAACAACCACATCTACTAAATGTTACCGATCCTGCTCATTGTCTGTAACCAATCCTTCTCATTGTCTGTAACCAATCCTGCTTATTGTCTGCAACCAATACTGTATCATCTGCATATCTAAAATTGGGTACCGGGAAATGTCTCTGGAAGTTAAAGTGACCGGCACTGTATTGAACTTATCACCCATCGAGTACCAATTCATACGTAAAATGTGGGTCTAGCACAGCATCTACAAGCCTCTGTGAGAAGCTGGGTCTGCACCGCTTGTGGGGTATTGGTCCTTGATAGGGCAGACGTGGTTGGCGTCCTTTGGGATCGTGTCTTTAGTACAGAAGTACAGATAGATAGATCATCGCAGCCTGGAGATAATGGTGCTGGAGGGAGTGACCAGAAGATCTAGTTTAGTTTCTAGTTTTAGTCGATGGATCAACATCACGGCACACGGGTGCAACCCATAAGTGCTCCGTTCTCCTCCTAACTCAAACCTGAGTCTGGAGAAACTCAGCTAAGTGCAGGAACTTCGTAGCACCGGCGAGGATCCTGAAATACTTTGGGTAGATTTTTAACTCGAAATTTTGCCCGGCCAGCGCCGTCAGGCTACACTTTTTCGATTTTCAACTGCCAAGGGATTTTTTACGTGCGCAACAATACACATGGGCGTCCGACCTCACTACCCAGAGACCAGGGGAAATTTATTACAAGAAGTCTACGAGAAAAAATCCCGGTCATCACCGGGGCTTGAACCCGGGACCTCCAGCACTCGAGGCGGTCACCATACCTCGAGACCACGCAGACCCCCCCCCCCCCCCCCTGATGACCAGAAGATCAGGACTTCGAAAATAGATAAGAAGAGACAAACGAACGAACTTTATTTTATTTACTTATTCTTTTATTCATAGAAGGACAATTAAGCAGACTGCTACTGCTACCATGAGTATTGGGTCTCTTCGCTGGCTGTTGAAGATTAAAACGGAGCATATATGGGAATGTCTCGAGCGCTGTGATGTCAGCTTTTGACCTCACTCAACTTAACTCTACTCAACTCAACTCAACTGCTCTGTAAAGAGTGTAACAGTCCTATACTTAGCATAAGACGCATGAAGTCATTTTCTATCGTCAAATGAGAGAAACTTATTGCTCATCATTGTATATAATGCAGTTTTTGCAAGTACTTTGTTTTTATGTCCGCTATACATCTCCTATCCAATTCCGGTAAATTACTCCCATCTCTGCGTATCTTCACAGCCATACATTCACGTTTTTTTTCTTTACTTAACAAAGTATTATCATGCTCTGTCTTGTTTGCACAGTTCCATACCTGCCTGGAATTTTGCTGGCCTCTTTTTTTTTTAACATTTAGCAAATTAAGACAAAGTACGCGGCTACTATAAATACATTGTGCTTAATCATTAATACAATCGCGCGGCTCAATGGAGTATTTCTGAAGTCATACTGCCAGTGTAGGCAAACATAACACCACGGATTTCCATTATGTGCATTGATAAAAGGATAGCGGGTGTAATTTTCAGAACATCGTGTACGTCGTTAGTAAGATATGCAATGTTGGCAATGTTCAGAACAATGAAAGTCGTGCCTTGCTAGTTGCAGAGTGCGTCGTACCTGAACTCTGTTATTTCATCACGACGAAGGGGCATTGAATGCCAGAGCTAACGGAAGACGCGCCCACCTGCTAAAACAAGGCATGTTGACTGAAGCGCACGATGTAGGTACTTGAACATGCCCTGTTGACTAAGAAAAGATGTGGGTATTTGAACTGTCACGTTTGAGGTGACGAAGGTGGATCTTCACTTGAGCTCTAGCTTCCTTCCTCTTCCTCTTGCCGGAGCAATCTTTGTCAAACTGTTGACCCTGGGGTACCTCTGGAAATAATGTTCATAAGTCAGGGTCATGTCTATATGAACATGATTGTGCGCAGGTTATTGTAATCACTTACCTAATCAGAATCCACAATGACATACCGATTGTTGATGCTACAAACCCAACCAACACAAACCCAACCCATACAAACCCAACCCACACAAACCCAACCCACACAAACCCAAACCACACAAACCCAATTTTATTTTTGCGTTCGCTCGCTTTGAACTCAAGCGTAGTCTATATACACGACCTACTACTTCTAGCTCACTGGACTGATATTTGATTATGGATTTTAAAAAAAAAGTTCCATATCCTTTACAGAACGTTGCAGTCAACACCATCATTTTACTGCAGTTGTTGGTGTCCTTTCAAGTTGTTTACGTTCAGTGGTTTGCCATTGCTTTCTGAACGACCGGCTCCCATACCAACAGGTTAAAACCAGCGCGACACGGTCTGCTGCCAAATCGGTCGCCTCTGTATTTTGAACGTGGGTAAGCGGCATTACAAATCGCATCCCCAACACCATCGCCACGGAGGTCGGCCTGGAGAGAATGACACTGGAGGGAGTGACCAGAAAATCATGATGCGTGTGGATTAGCTTTCCTTTACCAGTGTCTCTCGACTTCAGGCGAACCCACTTTGACTTCTGAAGTACTTGTAATTTACGCAAAGTCAAGGACGAGAAGTTAACATTTTAGTCCAACTGACCGATGTTACGAATTGAACCCGCTATATAAGCAACAGCACGCTGGATGTTTTAGAACGAGCGCTCTAATCCATTTTGCCATACTTACCTAGATAATATTAGAATATCTTATAAAGGAATTAGAGGCAAGAAGACCGATTTAACTGAATTGGTATTTACTCATATGGCACTGTCCCTTTCGCAGAACGTCCTTCTGCAAGCGTCAAAAAGGCATGAATTCCGAAGCGTCATCCACAATCTCCAGCCGAAACACTGTCAACTGTGAACCGAAAGACTGAGTTCAAAACTGAACCTTCGGGTTGTTAGGCACTCGGCTTGACCACTTCACCACGTAGGCACGCGATATTCTTCTAAATACTAGACAAGACTGGCACGGGGAGACAGTGAATGATGATTGTGGAACAGCTTGGAGACACAAAATAATATAACTAGCATCACCTATATAGTAATGAGGTGGGAGAAATAACAGGGGAGACATGATTGTCAATGTTTGCTCTAGTGTAGGCAGATAAAGCACTGGAGAGAGATTATTGTCAATGTATGTTCCAGTGTAGGCAGCTGAAGAACTGGAGAGCAATGATTGTCAAAGTTTATTCTAGTGTAAGCAGCTGAAGAATTGGAGAGGAATGATTGTCAATGTCTGTCCCAGTGTAGGCAGCTGAAGCACTGGAGAGGAATGATTGTCAATGTCTGTCCCAGTGTAGGCAGCTGAAGCACTGGAGAAGGATGATTGACAATGTCTTTTCCAGTGGAGGCAGCTGAAGCATTGGAGAGGGATTATTATCAATGTATGTTTCAGTGTAGGCAACTGAATCACCCGATAATGGTGATTGTCAACGTCTATTCCAGTGTAGGCAGATGAAGCATTGGAGAGGGATGATTGTCAATGTCTTTTCCAATGTAGGCAGCTGAAGCACTGTAATTGTCAATGAAACTAGATAATTTGGTGACAATTGGCAGGATTGAGGAGAAAAGTATAAGGGGGCTGCAGAGAAGTAAATATCTGGTTGCTTGGCCACGTGGCATGGTCGAGACAAGAACACAGAGCTAATCCACGACTCTGGTGATCGTGTGAGTTGGCGAAACATGACCGCCCATGCTTATACGTATGGCACATGATGATAATGATTGTCAATGTCTGTTTAAGATTAGGCACATTAAGAAGAAGAATGACCTTGTTCAGTTAAACATGCATATTACATTAAATACAATCTAATGCAACACACTGAAAGCCACAAGGACAGTAGTATATAGGGAATTAGAAAGAGTACACTTCCCCACAGACCCCGCGGTGGGGCCGAATCGCCCCCTAAGGGGGTCAAATAAGGGTCCGAACCGATGCGCGCCCCCCTAAGGGTCCGACCCCCCTAAGGGCTCGAACAGAGGGTCCGAACCGACCCCAGCAAGAGAGGCTCGGTCTGACTCGATACCCAGACATATTATTTTTGAATTAAAGCTGTATGAGATATAGGGGTACGCACTATGAACACGTGTCGGTGGCTACTGTTGGGGACGACGCGCCAGTGTGAGAGGCGGTGTAGGGGGGAATTCTGTCGGAAGCACAACGCGCATCTCAAGAAGGGGGGATTCACAGTCGCCTGTACGAGCTGCGGCATCGGGGTGAAAACCACCCTAGCCCTGTGCCGGCCGTGCGGAGCCAACATTAAATACCACAAACTGCGATACCAACAGGAGGGTCCGTTCCTCTGTGAATGGAGGCGCCTGAAAAGAATAAATATTTAAATTCCCGCAAAAGAAATTTTCATTTAGAGAGAAGTGGAGTGTTGCCGGTACGAGTCCAGCAGTAATCATGGGCACCGTAAATCAGTTGAAAAATCAAGCTCGCCAGTATGGGATGCCATACAGTCACCACAGCAAGGTCGTCCTTGCCCGGGAGATAGCTCAGGCGAGAGACGCAGTCCGCGCCACCCGACTCGAGCGGGCCGCCACCACCGGGCGGTATCCAGCTCTTCGGGGGTTAGTCCAGGACGCAGCGCAGCACTCGCGGGAGGCTGCGCGGTTGGAAGACGAGGTCACCGCCGCCCTGCGAGCGCACCCGTTACAACTCTTCGCCGTGTTAGACGCCAATTCAAAAAGGCGCCACTGGCGCTATCTACACCCAGAGCCACTAGCTCGACTCATCACCCAGCGCGGTCCCCAACTCCTAGAGGAGGTAACCCCCAAGGATAGGGAAGAGCGGGGGAGGCGAACAATCACATGGAAGCTCTTCCGAGGGCTAGACGGTCCGATCGTAGAGAGGCTCCTGCCCCACCTCGAGGCATTGAGGTCAGCCTTCTATCTGCGGTACGCCTACACTTACCGAATCCGAAACATCGAAAACGGAGACGTCATGTTGTACCACAAAACCATACGCGGGTCCCGCGATTTGATGCAAGACACTGCAACAGCCACAGAGTGGTTGGCAGATCGTGATGAGATCCGCTTTGACACCAGCCAAATCGACCGCCCCAGCACCAAGTGGGTCTTTGTAAGTTGGGTCCAAGTTGAAGTGAAGGCGATCCTCACTCCCCAGGTTCTGTTAGGGGAAGGGCGACTGCCGGACTGGCTGCGGTACAAGCAGGGGCTGTACGCGTTGGACACATACGACGACAACCTCTGTCTGTTCCGATGTCTAGCTGTCCACAACGGCGCGAGGCCACAACGTTGCACCGCCGAAGCCAGGAAGCTGGCGCGAAAGGTGTGTGGCACCGACACCCCAGACAAGCCAGGCCTGGATTCGTTAAAAGTGTTTGAGGAGAAGTTAAAATTAGGGATCCGCGTCTACGAGCCAACCGAAGAGGGGGTATGGCGGTTGGTAAGGCGGCCTGCGAACTACGATCGCGTCGGCACCAAGCCGATGACGATCGGGGTTTATGAAAATCACGCCTTCCTGATAACTGACCTGCCAAAGCTAGCGAAGCTCTTTCAGTGCCAGCATTGCAATCAGCGCTTCACCCAGGCCTGTAATCTCCAGCGCCACGCTGACCACTGTTGCAGAGGGGAAACCAAGATTCTCTGTCCAGGGAAGGAGGTGGAGCGGCCGCAGTCGGCATACGAGAAAGTTTTCTACCCCCAAAACAACGCCAGCCGCAGCTCCATCCTATGGTTAGAGCACATGGCCGAACAATTAGGGCGCCACATCCACCACGCATACTGCGGGCACGGGGGAAAGCGGTGGATCGTTGACGGTTTGGTGGATGGTTACGACCCCACCATCCACACGGTGTACCAATATCACGGCTGCTACTGGCATGGGTGTCCCACCCACAGTGACGCCCCCAACGCCGACGCGCTGTATCAGAAAACCCTCCGCCGCGGAGAGAAAATACAGGCCTCTGGCTACAATCTGGTGGTAGTGTGGGAGTGTGAGCGACCGCCTCTGTCTCGCGCCCCAATGCCTCAGGTGCAGACGGTGGTCTACCCTCATGCGATCTTTTATGACTTCGAGGCCTGGCACGACAAAGCTCAAGCCCAGCGCCCCACCCCCGACCTCACCTATGAGAGCCATCAGATTGCGATATCTGTTTCGGTGGGGGACACCGTAGAGGAGCAGCCGACCCACCTGAGCAACGCAGACCCAAAAGCCTTGATAGCCGAATTCATGGCAGACCTGCGTCGGCGAGCAACCGCGATACGAGCCGAGATGGAAGCGAGTTACCTCCCGGAAGACCTGGATAAGCTGCAGCCACAACTGCAGAAGAAAATGCGAGAGTGGTGTGGGCAAGTCCCTGTGTTGGGCTTCAACTCAGGACGATACGACCTAAACCTAATCAAGGAACACTTCGTAGCGGAGCTAGCAGGCACCTGCCGGAAGATCAACGTGGCCGCCCAAGGGACAAAGACAATGTTCCTCGTAACACCCGAGTTCAAGTTCCTTGATATTCTCAACTACCTGGCCCCCGGCACCAAGTACGATGCATGGGTGCGCGCCTATGGCTGCACAGCAACCAAGTCGTGGCTGCCGTATGAATGGCTCGACACACCTGAGAAGCTGAACTACCCAGGTCTGCCCGACTACCCCGCGTGGTATTCCAGCCTAAAGGGTGGATACGTGCTCACGCTGGAGGAGTGGAGGAGTTGCAAGCGGCTCTTCAAGGAAAAAGGAATGACTACGTTTGCCGACTGGTTGAGGTACTACAACAACCTCGACGTCGGTCCAGGCATCAAGACCTTAGGGAAGATGAAGGCCTTCTACGGAGAGCGGGGAATCGACATATTCAAAGACGCGTGCAGCCTCCCTGGGGTGTCCCTACAATACCTCCTCAGGGGCACCAAGGCTGGTGAGCTGTATGCCCCAGGAGAGGATGCCTATCCACTCCTAAAGGCAGCAGTGACGGGAGGGCCGTCGCTAGTCTTCACCCGGTACCATGAAGCGGGGGTCACCAGAATTCGGTCACATCAATACCCAAAGGGGAAGCTGTGCACGACGCTAACGCGCTCTACCTCAGCACCATGGCTATGGACATGCCGTGCGGGAAAGAGCGAGTTCTCCACGCAGAAAACCCCCAAGAGGCAGCCCCCAAGGTTGCGCAGCAGGTGTTAAAAGGCCAGCTGTTTGGATTTGTCAAGTGTAAAATCTCCACCCCCAAAGCCTTGTGGCCAAAGTTCGAAGAAATGGCACCCCTCTTTATGAACCAGGCAGTACCGGAGGCCTTAGTAGCACCGGAGATGTTGGAATACCTGAAACGCACCGGCCGCCAGCGGTCGGGGTGTAAGAAACTGCTGGGCCTCCTTGAGGCCGACGGAATCTTGCTGTACATCCCGCTGTTGAAATGGTATCTAGAACACGGACTCGAGCTGGAGGCGGTCTGTACAGTCATCCAGTATGAGCCAAAGAAGCTCTTCACGTGGTTTGTTGAGCAAGTAACCGAAGCGCGCCGCCTCGGGGGTGTGGACAAAGCGAAGGCGATGCTGGCCGAGGCTATGAAGCTTCTAGGCAATTCAGCATACGGAAAGCTCATCGAGGCACTCGAGCGCCACACCAACACCAGCTACACCCGAGACGAAAAAGCAGTGGATCAGGCACTACGTTCCGCTATCACAGAGATAGGCGACGCATACGAGATCAAATCGCGTAAGCCCCGTGTGATCATCAAGCGTCCTTTCCAGGTAGGCATCGCCGTGTATCAACTGGCCAAGCTCCGCATCTTAGAATTCTACCACGACTTCCTTGACCGGTTCGTGGATCGCAGGGACTATGAGGTCATGCAGATGGACACCGACAGCCTGTACATCGCGCTGAGCACCCTAAACCTCGAGGAGGCGGTAAAGCCTGAGATGAAAGAGGAGTTCAACCGTGTGAAGAGGGAGTGGCTTGCCTGGGACAAATGGAGCGGGCGAACACCCGGCATCTTCAAGACCGAGTTTGAGGGGAGTCGAGGCATCGCTCTCTGCAGCAAATGCTACATCTTCGACGGGGACGTGAACACGAAGTTCTCGTGCAAGGGGGTGGGAAAAAGGCAGAACACCATGACCTGGGGGAGATACAAAGCCACCTTAGAGGGGTCCGTAGATAGAGTGGAGAACCGAGGGATGCGCATGCATAACGGGCAGATGGCCAGCTACCAACAAGGCAAGCTGGGCCTCAGCGCGTATTATGACAAACGGTATGTCTTACCCGACGGTATCCACACGCAGCCCCTCTAGTACCGCAAGGACGCCGCGGAGTGAGCCCTCACTGTTTAGGGAGGATCCGATCAGGAGGCATTTGGGTGTCGGGAGGAACAATCATCAGCTCTTCGCGAACGAAGCCCCGCGCTGGCCCATCCTCCAGGTAGTACAGCGCAGGCCGCCCATCCTGGCATACAGTTCTACGAATCTCGTGTACTGTTAATGACCACGAAGGATCAGTCGCCCGGCGCCGGCCACCTTCAAGCTCATGCTCCCCAGGGGAGCTTGCATACAGATACCGAACTAGCGCATCAGACGGAATCACAGGCTCCTTGAGGCCGATAGTACGGTGAGCAGGAGCGGCCGGTGAATGGGATACAGAAGTGTCCTTAATGGCATCAACCGGCTTCCGACCCGTCAAACGAGTCACCTCACCGTTAAGAGCCGCGACCACCTGAGGAAGAGCCTGAACCCATTCAGCTGAACGTTCAGAGGACCCTCGAGCCGTCAGTAGTAACTCTTGGGCGTACTGGGCACCGAACAGTCTCTCCGCCAGAGTGCGATTGAACCTCTCGACGATCGCTTGCTGCAGGTGATTCCCAGCTTCTCCACGCCGTATCTGTGTCTTATGCTTTGCTGCCAGCTGGCTCACAGCACCCATAAACTCACGCCTCGGGTCATTCTGCAGAAGCTGTGGCCATTTGAGTGGCCCGCGTTTGTAAATTCGCTCTAGGGCCAAAGCCACCCCTTCACTGCTCTTGTCTGTCAAAGCCTCTGCTTCCTTAAAACGTGAGGCAACATCCACAACTGTCAAGGCATACTTAAATGTCTTACGACCAACCCGGTCATGTGGTAGGTAGAGCAAGTCAGCCTGATGGACGGCATTCGGTCTATCTTCATCAATAGATGGCCGCGGAATGTAACGAGGAGCGGGTAAATAGATCTGAAAAATAGCTTGCTTCTTGAGCCAGTCTCGGGCAACATCCTCCGAAACATTAGCTGCAGCAGCTAGCTTCTTAATGGCCGCCAAGCCTTTCCAGTAGCCCTGAGGGCTGTAGTAGATATCCTCCAGATCTTTCATTTTGGTAGCAGCGGTCAATCTCTAAAGCAACTTATAAGCAACAATACCAGTCGCTGCCAGCCCAAGAACGATAAAAGTGATCTCGCGGTCTTTCTGCGGCTCGGATGGCACATAGAAATCCGACAGGCGAGGTTCAGGCTCGAGGGGCTCGACACATTTGCCAGAGATCAGGCTGTATTCCCGCATGGCCTGGTCGACATCCTGGAAAGAGTGAACGGCGTGGCCTTCGCTCTGTAGCTCATCGTTGAGCCAGTCCAGCCGCGCGGTTCTCTTTCTCATCCACTCAGCCTGGGCCGCCTGTAGCCGCTCGACAGCCTCATCGTGCCGCCTCATTTCTTCATGGGCGTCCGCATGCCCTAGCTTGGAAAAGAGGTAGTTGCCCCCCGTAAACGCGAGGGCATTGACAACAGCCCCCCCCCCTATCATCATTGCGACAGAGGCCATAGTTAGCGGGGTTGATACTGTAAGGGTTTATGCAATATATCAGCGGGGATCAAGCCCTCTTTGATAAGCAAATCTCGGAGTGCTAAGGCGATGGACGTGTCTAAAACCATCATCCCAATGTCATACATATCAGCGTCTAGCTTGGGCAAGGTTGCCCCTTTGAAAATCAGCTTGGTCAGTTTTGCGGTGCCTACCGTAAGCGCGGCCACCACAGCGCCGTGGTAAACAGCGTTAACAATAGCTTTCCCGTCAACGCCTGCCATTATTCCATATAAAATGGATCTCTATTCTTTAATATGTTAGTCTCCGGTGGCTTGGAGGGCGCCGGCGGGGCAGATGCTTTAGTCCGCCGCATTTTCTGCCTAATTACTCCGACGACAACGACAACGCCAGCCACTCCGATAATCCAGGGAGTCCAGCCACGGTAATCAACTGGCACCATTGGAAACAGTGGTGGTGGAGCCTGCTCATGCTCGGGGGCTAACTTCCGTTTCTTCTCACGAACAGCGTGCTGCAGAGCTACAGACAGCCTCTCTGCTTCACGACTCTTTCGAGCAGCAGCTCCTCTCTTCCCAGCCGCAACTTTCCTGGGGTCCTTCGTCACTAGTTTCTCCTGTGGAGCAATTTCGGGGGTCTCCTCCTCCATCTTGTTCTTGCTTAGGACAGATATGTCCAAAAATGGCAGTGCCTAAAAGTTGCTAGCGCGACAGTTGCAGGTGCTAAGCACATACCGAACTTATGGTAGAGTTCACATGTAACTGTGTTTAGCGCATGCCCTAGAAACGGGTCAGCCTCCAGGTCTGTCACCAAAGCTTGATTATCAGCAATGGGGAGGAACATACTTGCCACTTGTGCGTACATCTGTAGCATAGCCGTACCCAGGGTCTTTGTTATTGCCGCTCCAAGCCTCGCCTCGTGCCTCGCATATAGCTTCTCAATTTCTTGATCAGGCAAGGCCTCAACCTGTTCCACAGTAAGTTTGGAGTACTTACCTCCTATGTACTGCCCGGCACGTCCCCCAGCCGCAAGTGATGCCAGCCTTTCACGATGCAACACATGTCCGGACTGTGGTGTTGTGGCAGGTGGTGATGCATGTCCGGACTGTGGTGTTGTTGTAGGTTCCGGAGCAGACTCTACCGGCTTTGCCTCTTCACGTAACAGCTGGTCGAGTATGGTGTCACAATCCATCACAGCGTTTGCAAATACCCAACGTCTAACTCCAATATAGGAATGCACAGCCCATCCAAGCACACAACATGTGCATATAAGTTGTAATACAACTAAGACTGTTACGGAGTAACAAAGAACTGCTTCATACATGCTTAGCTGATGCTTAACATATGCTTAGCTGATGCTTAACATATGCTTAGCTGTTGCTTAACATATGCTTAGCTGATGCTTAACATATGCTTAGTATCTAACAAACCTCACCAGCTTTGAGCACTTTATAAGAAAATGGGAACTTGGTCCTCAGTACCAGCTTTGAGAACTCATTAGCTTCGAGTTGCTTTCGCACCCCATCACGTTCCTCCCTAGAGTGGATGATAAAGTTCTCATCCAGGCAGTCTTCAAAGCTATCCTTATCCTTGGAATGGAAGAGCGCCACCCACTGTGTCTGCGCTCTGAGGCCTTTCGCAACGGCGTTGTACTTCTGGGTTTGAACCCACAGACTTTGCTGGGCATGTCGCCCGCTTAAAGCTAGATAAGTCAACATAGTCCGCTTCTGCGCAATAGCGTCCTCTGCGCTGCAGTCATCAATGATGTATAACGTTGGTGTCCACTGAAACATTTTATAGAAGGCTTCTAGCCATTTGAGCAGCCGATCACCGGGGTCAAATATGAAGACCTCGGGATCTGACCACACCCACGGCCGGGCCCGGTATGTTTCATTGTATCGTACCGAAGGGCAAGCAATTACAATATGCTCGAAAACACCCCTGTACGGGCCTTCCAGGAGGTCGAGAATGATTTCTGTTTTACCACACGATGTGGGGCCTGTGATGATGGCCGAGTGTGGCTTAAGTGGGAACTCCATTAATAAACAGCACTAACGAATCTCCCGGTGTCGATGTTCAACTGTCCGTCCATAACCAAATAAACGTAGCAGTACAGGGGCCCCGCCGGTTCGGCCTCTTTCGTGATCTGGAGAGTGATGCCCTCAGAGCCGTTCTCTACACGCCGGCCACTGCCGTGAAGATGGTCATCGTCAGAGGTCCGGAAGTCCAGCCACAAGCAGAATTTTGTCGTCAAGTACTCGCCTAGACTGACATCGAACAATCCTAGCTCTTTGGCGACTGCGCTTGCCTCAGGGTGCCTTTTGAGGCCACCAGCGAAGAATTTCCTGGCTTCGTCCCAGAGCTGGTGTGGTGCTAAGCCGTGCGCAAATAGCTGATTGGCTTGTCCTTCTACGATGACTTCAACTTTGGTGATCTGTGGGTTGTAAAACAACTCTGGTTGGCGTGTAAAATCCTTTTGGTTGGCGGGATCTTCCCATAATAGGAGAATGCCTTTCAAAGACTTACAGGGTGTGTTCAGATTGATGTTCCATATCGAGTCCTCCTTTTTCTGAGGGATCCGTCTATGTCGTAGGACCCGCTCGTATAACACTACCATACGGCTCTCATACATGCTACGAATTAGCCGGGCCAACGTGGGTTCAGTGACTACTTCGTACTCGAGACAGATGTTTTCTAGGGAGTATGAGGAGTTGCCGGCATCTTTACCAGTTGCACGAATCACGCGGGAAGCGTCGTTAAAGGTCAACTCAATCTCCAGCCGATCACTAAGAGCAGATTGGTAGAAGGGCGCATGCGTTTCAAGCAGCTCAAAGTCTAGTGGTATGTAGTACCTGTTTTTGAAGGCCTTCGCGATGGCCACGTCTCTCGCATTGGCGGCGGGCATAACAACAGCATCCGCTGCGCCATTACGCGCCTTGGTCACATTCATACCGGTGCTTGTATCGATGCCTTGATACACAGCGCTCACCCGCTCTGATTGGCTCTTCCAAAGATCCAGGTTGACGTTGTAGACATCACTGTCCACAAGAGAGAAGACTTCATTGCCAGAGAGCCTGACGGTCAGCTTTTGAACCAGCGCGCGGCCGAGGTTCTGCAACACGAACCGGTTGACATTAGGGGAGCTGAGGTCGACATTGAATGCCAGCCGCACTGACCCAGGCACGATAACATCGTGTGCACCGAGATTGAGAAAACGAACTAGTAACTGCTGCTTCGGGCCGATCGTAGATGGATTGTTGGTCACGATGATCGTTTGCCGCAATCCTTTCACACCGAGCGGCTCCCGGAGACGGCGGTAAGGGTTAAGCTTACGACCATATGCACTTGAAGACATGGCTAGTTGTTTATTAATGTTGCTTTGTAGCAATATCTAATATGGATAGTGTTGAGTTGACCGATTTCGATGGCAAAGAGGGGCCGACTGGAACGGGCGAGGAAGAGACAAGCTTCATCGACGACTTTGATATCGACAATCCCCACACTGTTAATGCAGAGTGGTCAGATGGCTTGGGGAGCCCGACCCGCAATTTACAGGTGGAACTAGAAAAGAGTGCTATTGATGACTATTTTAGAAGGGTGAAGGAGAAGTGGGGTGTGCGCCCCATAACTGGCATAGATTATACTAAAATTAAGTTTGGTTATAGGAACGCGCTCATTGTTGGGGGAGAAAGGATTACACGGAAAGATGATGGTATGTCGTTAGCTTTGAATAGCCTCAGAGCGAGTACCAGACGTGCATTGGGGTTTGACCAAAAAATACCACCAAAGGCTGTCGCCATCCTCCAGCAGACTGATCTTGCTATGGCACGGGAACAAGCAGCTCTAGGGGGTTCGGATATTCAGGATGTCCCACACATAGCGGTAAATGTTAGCAATATCCTAGAAAGGGGCATGTTGAGACTGCGGCAGTCTATGGAAACCTCACAAATAGTAGACGAGTACCTGGGGGAGAAAGGCCTCCCTCCAGTGAGAGAACTCGGGGGGCTCATGGCACTTGACAAAGCGGTGACATCGATTAAAGGTAAACTCACAAACTACCTCGTTATTCTCGACCAGCAAGATAAAAAAATCACCATACGGCGGCGGAAAATGTTGAAAGCACCC
Source organism: Cepaea hortensis (assembly GCA_963921405.1). Lineage (NCBI taxonomy): Eukaryota > Metazoa > Mollusca > Gastropoda > Stylommatophora > Helicidae > Cepaea > Cepaea hortensis. The sequence continues at coordinate 55,082,542 of OY992896.1, forward strand.
AATGAGGAGAGTAGGGACTTTCAAGAGCAAAAGATTGCCGATATTGAAGAAGCTAAGAAGAGGCTTTTAATAGAGGTCGCTGAGTTACACGAAGACTTACGCAACCAATTCAGTCGGTTCCGTGAAACCATTCATCGGGTGGTCAATGAAGACACCACACTGGGTGCGAGGCTGCGTACTCTGTTCCGAGAGCAGGGCATCACCATAGCGAGCATTCTCACAGCGCTCGGCCTCTTAATTTCCACTATCACCCTAGCCATTACTGGTGGCGGTGGTGGTGCATCCCCTAACCCACCGCCTGGCCCTACCCCACCGCCTGGCCCGCCACCTGGCCCAGGGGCTAAGGAATGGATTCGGCAGAAACTGAAAGACCTAGCGAGCCTTCTAGCCAGGCTAGCTGGTAAGGCTGCGGAGGCACTCCCAGGAATCATAGGCGGCATTATCTCCTGGCTTCTTAACTTCTTGAGTAAGGGTGTGGGATATCTGGCTGGAAATCTCTGGGCATTAGTGGTTGCACTCGGTGGCTTGCTGCTGCTGGCTATCAGAGAGCGGCTAATTGCGAAGTAAATGAACAAACCATAGGGCCACTAGACCGACTGCGATACCCCCAGCAATGAGTGCTATCTTTTCATTTTGATGCTGCAGCCCAGCTGCCTTATCAGCTATGCTAGTGGTCGACTGCGCTGGCTGAGCATTGCTGGGCAGCTCTACCATCGGTGGCGGCTGTGCAATGCTGGACAGGTCTGGGGCATTAATGGTTGTATTCAGGCCACGCTTTAGGCCTGGCTCTACGATGACGATCATGTTGTTATATCCAACTATCTGGCCAATGCGAAGCAGCATGTCGCTGGGGGCCATATACAACCCCGTTCCAAAGACATAATTAACTTCTGAGCTCGCGTTTTGTAGCACATCCTGATATCTTTTGATGGCCGCCGCGAGATCGACGGGCGCAGAGATGGCGTCTTCTACTAATACCAGGAATTGCTTCTGGGCATCAAACGCCGTTCCGGTTCCCAGAATTCGTGTTCTAGTCTGAGCCTGGGCCCCTAAGATGGCCCACACATAGGTTCGAATGCTGTCATTTATTCGCTCAACACCGGGGCGTGTGAAGCCCTGTGACTTGTTAAGAATGAAAGCCTGCCAGCCAGAATCAGCGTGAATATCGTCTTGCGAGATATAATCTATGTGTAGTATGTCATTTGTGGTTTGTTGTGTGAATGAATGGCGCTTTGGGTCATATACACCATCATGTCCATCAGGCAGGACGCGATAACCAGTGTTCGTCCAGTAAATGTATACACTCCCCAACCCGTTATTCCTCCCGAGCCGTCTCCAGTTATCATTTTGGGGAATTCCAAATTCCGCGCATATACGCTGATAGGCTCTTACATCGTAGGGATTTTCAAAGGCGTTCCAACCCTGGTCTTGTGGTAGAGCCACACACATCTCTTTGAGGATTCGGCGAATCTGGTAGTAGACATGGAATATGAAGACGGCTCGCGTTAGTGGGTCAGGGCCAGACAGATGCTCCTGCGCGGACACCCCACACCCCGCCGTGGCACACCATACTGCGAAGTTGAGTTGGTTTTGCCAGAATTGCATCGGATTGCTGTACCAGGCTTGCACGATCTGGTCTGACTCCACGTATGGCAACCGGTATTTTTCAAACATGTTGGGGAACTGTGTCGGAAAGGCTCCTTGGAGGTTGACCTGTATGTCCACCTTTGTGAGATCCTTTATTTGTGCAAACGGGTATACCCCACCCGTCGGGTATTTGGCGTCCTTATTGAACTCGTAAGCAGTCATTATTATTAGCTGTGCTAATATGTTTTTCACACTTAGCAACGTCCAACATGGGGAACCCATCCCCCTCAACCCGGTCCTAGACAATCGCGATGGTGACCTAGAGGTGGCTATCGTGGAATTGTTGTTCTACCCCGCGTGGGTTAATATTTCCGAGAAGCTGAAAAACAATTGATTCAAACTTGGTGACGAGAATGTTGTTATCCCCGACGGGTATTATGATGTCTGTGCTCTAAACAAGCAATTCTTTGAGCCACGAAAGCTCTCTCTTTCTCTCAACCCAGCAACTGGCCTTGTAAGTCTCGGTGGTATAAAATCGGGGGTGGTCTTAGGGTTCGGAGGGCTAGGTGGGGTTATTGGTTTCGGCATAGACTACAGAAGTGAGCGGTTCAATGAGGTGTTTACATTCTATGCGGCGAAGTTTCCTAACCTTATCATATATAAGGAGTTGTACATTCATCTCGAGGGCCTATCATCATATGAAAACCGTCATATTTCGCTTCCCTCCACACTCCTCCGGGCTGTACCTGTTAAAAAAGAGGAATGTAATCAAGGGAGACATGAGCTTTTCTCTATGCCTCATTATAAAAAGCTGGAAACTGGAACTGTAGGGGGTATAAGACTTTCAGTCCGAGATGAAAAGGGTGACTACGTGCCACTGGCATATCTAAGCTGTGTACTCCACATCAGACATGGCTGCTCCGTTGGGAATTTACCGTCCTTATTGAACTCGTAAATTATCAGGCATGCTAAAATGTACATCACATTAACCAACATTCAGCATGGGGAACCCATCCCCCTCAACCCGGTCATAGACAATCGCGATGGTGACCTTGAGGTAGCTATTGTGGAATTATTGTTCTATCCAGCGTGGGTTAATATTTCCCAGGAGCTGGCCAATAATAAGTTCCAGGTGGGGGGTAAACAGATTGTTATCCCCGATGGGTACTACCACGTATGTACCCTCAACAAGCAATTCTTTGAGCCTCGCAAGTTTTCTCTGACGCTGAACCCCGCAACTGGCCTTGTACATCTCGCTGGTATGTACAAGCCCGATTTCTTGGAAGGAGGCCTAGCCCGTACTCTTGGGCTTTTTAATCGAAGAGAGGTTAATGACGCTATGGTTGGAAAAGAGTTTCCCAGACTCCTCTTATATAAGGAGTTGTACATTCATCTCGAGGGTCTATCATCATATGAGAACCGTCATAATTCGCTTCCCTCCACACTCCTCAGGGTTGTGACCGTTAAAAATGTGGAATGTAATCAAGGGAGACACGAGGTTTTCTCTGTGCCTCGTTATAAGAAGTTGGAGACTGGAACTCTAAACGATATTAGACTTTCGGTCCGTGATGAACAAGGCAAAGCTGCGCCACTAGCATATCTAAGTTGTGAACTCAACATCAGAAAACACAATGGCTGATTCAGAAGGTCCAGGAAGGCATCGCCCAAGAGCATGCTCTACCCTAACCATTGCTGATTTGGCCGACACTATTGGGTGGCGGGAGACGGGTCATAACTACAAGATCTATGGCGTCCAGCTCACTCCCCAGGGGGTCTATGCTCGTGCCACCATAGACCATCCCGACGACGATGACTGGGATCTGTAGCTTGAGCTTCGCACGGGATATACTCACCTCGAGTCCAATGGGATACTTATCAGGTTAACCAACATGGGCAAGGTGTTTGTGAGTTATCAGGCCTGCAGGACAGTCACACGCCCCAACAAGTCTCCTGTTGTGACCTACCAGTCATTTCTGAAAATGCAGTGCGCCAGGGCTCTCTTCTATGCCGTATCGGCGACTGAGGCTAAAGCCCAGGGGACTAAATATTGCCTGAAGGCTGTTACAGAGTGTAAAGCTGATCTTGATATGCTAGGTAAGCCTCCTAAGGAGTCAACCATCTATCTCGAGTTAGCTATTGGGCCTGTGGCACAGACAGAGTTTGCCCCAGTCCTTCCTGGGGTCTCTATTAAATGGAGTGCGTCATCACTCCCCAGGCATGTTGCTCTCGTCATTACTTCCGCGGCCGACGGGACGTGGGCGGCCTGGGCAACAGAGACGGATATTATAGTAGAGCTCGGTGAGGTTGCGGTAGATGAAATAATTTTTACTACCGTTACTGCTTTTGTCCGGCTTTTGTTCACTACAGGGCCGATTAGCACCGTTCGCATTGAACATTTAATATCTCAGTTGAAGAAGTAGGTTTGACGCGCAAAGAATAATGTCGCTCTATCCTACAATCGATACTAGTGACGGCGGTGCCTATCGTATTCAAGAGCTTACCCGTCTTCGGAAGTCTCTGGAAGATGAAAGGGACAAACGGGCTGCACTGTATAAAAAATATCGGCGTGCCGTTAATGCATTAGACGCTGTGGATAGCGCGATGCTGGCGGCTAGCCTTGGTATGGGGGTGGGGGGTGTTGGGCTTCTTACCACCATTATCGCTGCCCCTATAGTTGTCGGGCTCGAGATAGCTGCCCTAGCTTGTGGAATCATGTCCGCTGGGAGCAAGCTAGCGTCCCGCAAACTAACATCAAAAGCTAAGAAGCATGATGAAATTTGCACTCTGGCGACGGCTAAGCTTTCTAGTATAGCCGACCTTGTTTCAAAGGCTTTGGATGATGGGAGAATTACAGACGTGGAGTATAAAATAATTACAGCTGAAGAAAATAAATTTCACCAGTTGAAAAAAGATATTCGGAGCAAGGCGCCGGCGGATCTAGACGAAGAGACAAAAAAGTCTCTCATTCTGAAAGGGCGGAACCAGGCACGGGCAGAATTCGTCAAAGCTATAGGATCGAAATAACCTGTATACGCGATCAGGACAGTTTGGAACCACCCCCCTATTCCACCGAACGATCCACCAGTGGATTTCAGTAATAGGATATACTCCTCGGATAAACAATGTAAAATTCTGAGGTATGTATGAACATTTTTTCCATTCATTGCTTTTCCATTTTTCTCATCCTAGTGTCACATGTGAATGAAAAGATCTCCTGTTCTATATGTTGTGTTTTGTTTGTTGATGAAGGCTAATCACCGCAACGACATGTATCAACACCATACACCATGTGGTGTAATTCTGTTTGGTAAAACTTTATATGGAAGTAATGAATATGAAAGAATACTAAGAGCGGCGGATTCCCACTACACAGAAGTAATACACTTAACATCTCAAGTGTTATTCTAACAATACACTCATTAAATATGTTTCAGCTGACTCAATCAAGTGTCGTCTCCACAATGAAGGTTGGCTACACAAAGCTAACTGGCGCTTGCCTTGTGGGATTTTTCACGAGAACAAAAAAAAATCACCGCGCGGCACGCGTGGGATTTTTTCGCGAGAACAAAAATCACGGCGCGGCACTCGTTCATAAAACTCGTCACGCAAAGACAAATTGATCACGCTTCTATGTTTTGATCACGCTTCTATGTTTTGATCACGGTCCTTCCGGCGTGATCATTTTAGCAGGAAGTGGCGTTGTCTGGCGCACAAATTTGATTATCGGGGCGTGTGTGTATGCGTGCGTATGTGTCTGTGTATGCGTGCGTATGTGTGCGTGTGTGGATGTATGTGCCCCATTATACACCTATTTATCGTTGGTATGGTGGGCGGCCCTCTGGTTCATATTGAGGACTTAGCTTCATCCCTTTATAGAGTAGCAGCTTGATGCCGGTCGTCTTTTCAAACTTCCGAAACATCTTATGAAGCGCGTCTAACGTGCAACGCTCACACATCTCATATGGTTTCCTAACACCCCTCTCACAGAATATACACTCTTCTATCACCTCACCCCGCTTTGCCTTTTCATCGTGCCAAGAACAATAAAGGTCGATGGCTGGGCGGCCGCAATGAAGGTCTGTGTCGAGCTTCGGCCACTCACATCCATAGGTCTCCATGTGAGAGAGCGTGCCCGCTCGCCGAGTGCTCCCGTGCGTATTCGCGTAGCGGTGCCCATCGTGATATGGCTGGTTGGTAAGGCTCTAATTGTGTAACGCAGTATTGTCACCCCCCTATAACAAAATATGGTTGCCCGCACTCGGGGTTGCCCCAGCGATTTTTGCGCTATAGTTACACTGGCGCGTCGTCCCCAACAGTAGCCACCGACACGTGTTCATGGTGCGTACCCCTATATCTCATACAGCTTTAATTCCAAAATAATATGTCTGGGTATCGAGTCAGACCGAGCCTCTCTTGCTGGGGTCGGTTCGGACCCTCTGTTCGAGCCCTTAGGGGGGTCGGACCCTTAGGGGGGCGCGCATCGGTTCGGACCCTTATTTGACCCCCTTAGGGGGCGATTCGGCCCCACCGCGGGGTCTGTGGGGAAGTGTACTCTTTCTAATTCCCTATATACTACTAGGACGATTCAAATGGGAGTCGTAAAGTGAAATTGCTAGATTGAAAGACATCATTAAGTCGCAGATACAATATTGACATAACACTCTAGTAACCAAATGTCGTTTTGAATAGCAAATCACAATTCTCGCCCAATATTCCCAGCACTGTACAAGCCTAATCTGTTTGTGTGGTTGTTCCTTCTTTCTTCATTATTCCCACCACACACAAAGACACACACACACATACACACAACACACTCACTACACCAAATCTAACACTGGTCTTTAGTATAGTTTGAAGGAACTCAAGTTTCTCATATTATAAGCTGTCTTATTTGATCTTCAGCTTAATGCAGACCGAATGTTTGATTGTGCATTTCCACTGTCAAACACGTTATTACGCTATGACTTGCAGTACATGATATGTTCTATATGTGTTCTAGTTAAACATCTAGATTGACATAAAGGAAATGATAACCATTCCAATCAGTTCATCATCAAGGCCAATCGCAGGTCGTGCTAATGGATCTGCAGCCCTTTCTATCTTGAGTCTTTAGTACACATTCTGTCAGCGTGAATCCTGACCAAATCGTGATGTAATTTGTCCAAATGTATCTTTCACTCCCGCTTCCAAAGAGATGAGATTTAAAATTTGCATTAACGATCGTACTTTGGTACTAAAAAGCCAAGCTAGCAAAATGCAACTGCCATTCACCAAGGGGAGGTTTGAACGTCGGTTAATAGATTGCGTGCATGGGATGATTAATCGTCTTAAGCGACTTACTGTGTCTGATAAAGGCTTATATATAGCCGCAATGTAGTCAGTGCGTTATAATACGACATGTTTGCTAACTTCTGAATAACTTTTAAATCATAACTGTGACACACCCCCAATTACCATTTTCCGCCATCAATTTTTGCTTGCTCGAAAACTGCTTATTTTTGGGTATTGAGTGTTAAAATATGACAACAAAAATAGGGATGTAGGGATCTCATAGCTCGTCTCTGGCTCCTGGGGAAGTCGCAAACGGTAATAAAAATAAAAATGAATTAGGAATACGGGCAGGTTTCAGACCGGACAGAAGAACCAGGACCCAGATCTTCCACAAGAGAACAATCTTCTAGGAATGCGTAGAGTAGATCCTATTTGTTTCGAAGATTATTGTTAGCATTTGGACTGTGTTCAGCATCAGAAATTGTAGAGCGTCGTTAGAGATATGGGGTTTCAGAATTTGTATCTGCTTAATTGAATCATTATATTATATCATGAAAAACAAGCGTCTGTCAGAGTGGCCAGTTAAACATCGGCAAAGGGGTTAAGACAGGACTGTATTCTTTAACCCATATATGTTCCATATCCACGCAGAAATACGAACGAAAGAATATACAATTGTGACACTAGTGACAATTTTGATCCATTCACATTTGGCGGATATCCAATTCTAGATCTCAGTCATGCATATGACACAGTTCTCCTGTCAAATAGTGCTACGGGATTAGAAGTTTAAATTATATCTGCCAAGAGGCACATCGACGATCAAAATAGTTTTGTCTAAAGTTGAGTTGAGTTGAGTTAAGAACCGTCATCATTGCACTAAAGTTTAAACCAAAATAAAAAAAAAAAATAGAATAAAAAAATAATCTTCTCAGATACATAGAAATAAAAACTATAATCCATTACAATTAAAAATGTCATAAAGCTTTAATATCTTTACCACACAATCAGCAACAATTGGAACTGTTCAAAATAAATCTGACGTAGACTTATAATAGCAGTGCAGTGGTTATACAATAATAATAACTTATGGTACCAAAGCAGCAAAAAAAAAAAAAAAAAAAAAAAAAATATCAGTAAAAGTGTGAGAACATATATCTTTCCTGTGACAAAATTCCACTGTGAGTCAATGACCAATTTGAAATCACTAATGAAAAAAAAAATCTGAGCTTTTAAACTTAAAAGTTGCAGAGAACTGTTTAGACTATCTTGGACTAAGAACCATAAAAAAAAAAAAAAAACAGTGCTGATATTCTACATTGTGAAGAGAGGACAATGAGCAGACAAGCTGGAAAAAAAAAAACAACATCTGATGGCTGTGGAAATGTGGTTTCTTAGGAAAACGCAAAGAATACGATGAACAGACAGAAAAACCAATGAACAAGTCCTTCAAGAAACAAATGAAGATCGTAAACTGATTAGAGCAGTATTTCCCAAAGTGGGACCAAAGCCCCACAGGGGGGCTATTCGATTGTTAAGGGGTACTCGTCCAGAGTTTAAGTTAACCGTATGGCGACTCTCAGTCGCTACTCGAGCTGGGAAAACGTCCAGTATAAGTAACTTTTGTCCGCCATGTTAGTAGCCGTCATTGTTAGACGTTAGAGTTGAACTACTGGTTATACTGGGCCGGCACTAAGCATTTCGTGCTATTTGTTATGAATGGCGCGAAATGCTTACAACTGGGATCTCAGTTTCTGCAGTTTTTCGCAGTAACATTCAGCATTCACCATTGGTGTTAATTTGAAAGTCCGTATGTAAATTCAATTGGTAATTTTAAATAAAATAATTTCAGTATTAGAAGAATTAGATTCCAGAAAAATTTGTCAAATGAAAAAAAGTATAGTTTTTTTTTTCTTTTCTTGCTGTGGGGTAAATGTACCATACATATTTGAATATGCATTTTAGTCTATTTTTACTCCAGTTCATATAATTTTGTGTTTTAGGTTTTAATTTATCTTATATTTATTTCTTTCAGCCCATAGTGAAATGAGTGGTGCAAGCTAGATAATAATTTGTCATTATTCGGAGGAATATTTAAAATTTGGTTTCATACCCGCTGTCCACGATGAACGGTCACCTTTATAAAAAGTAAAAAGATAACTGCTCTCTCAGCCTCATTACGACCCATATAAAAAGTAATAACATAACTGCTCTCTCAACCTCATTACCTCCTATATAAAAAGTAATATGATAACTGCTCTCTCAGCCTCATTACCACCTATATAAAAAGTAATAAGATAACTGCTCTCTCACCCACATTACCACCTATAGAAAAGGTAGTAACATAACTACTCTCTCAGCCTCTTTATAATCGATATAAAAAGTAATAAGATAACTGCTCTCTCAGCCTCATTACCACCTAAATAAAAAATAATAATATAACGGCTTTCTCCTCCTCATTACCACCTATATAAAAAGTAATATGATAACTGCTCTCTCAGCCTCATTACCACCTATCTAAAAAGTAATAAGATGACTGCTCTCTCGCCCACATTACCACCTATAGAAAAAGTAATAACATAACTGCTCTCTCAACCTCATTACCACCTATATAAAAAGTAATATGATAACTGCTCTCTCAGCCTCATTACCACCTATAGAAAAAGTAATAACATAACTACTCTCTCAGCCACATTACCACCTATATAAAAAGTAATAAGATAAGTGCTCTCTCAGCCACATTACCACCTATATAAACAGTAATAAGATAACTGCTCTCTCAGCCACATTATCACCTATATAAAAAGTAATAACATAAATGCTTTCTCAGCCACATTATCACCTATATAAAAAGTAATAAGAGAACTGCTCTTTCAATTCTCATTACCATCTATAAAAAAGATAATAACACATCTGCTTTCTCAGAGTAGCTGCGGTAGTGCACAGTTAGTGTGCATGCTGGCCAAGGCAATGGTCAGCGACCAACTCCCAGAAACTATTTCGAACAGTGTGGAGCAAAAGTACCAATCCAGCTTCATAAAATTGTCACATGAGAACTTATAGACAATGCTGTAATTGGTCTTTGAAAG
>OY992896.1:55094988-55168145 GCA_963921405.1 Cepaea hortensis
GAAGAAGAAGAAGAAGAAGAAGAAGAAGAAGAAGAAGAAGAAGAAGAAGAAGAAGAAGAAGAAGAAGAAGAAGAAGAAGAAGAAGAAGAAGAAGAAGAAGAAGAAGAAGAAGAAGAAGAAAGAGAAGAAGAAGAAGAAGAAGAAGAAGAAAGAAGAAGAAGAAGAAGAAGAAGAAGAAGAAGAAGAAGAAGAAGAAGAAGAAGAAGAAGAAGAAGAAGAAGAAGAAGAAGAAGAAGAAGAAGAAGAAGAAGAAGAAGAAGAAGAAGAAGAAGAAGAAGAAGAAGAAGAAGAAGAAGAAGAAGAAGAAGAAGAAGAAGAAGAAGAAGAAGAAGAAGAAGAAGAAGAAGAAGAAGAAGAAGAAGAAGAAGAAGAAGAAGAAGAAGAAGAAGAAGAAGAAGAAGAAGAAGAAGAAGAAGAAGAAGAAGAAGAAGAAGAAGAAGAAGAAGAAGAAGAAGAAGAAGAAGAAGAAGAAGAAGAAGAAGAAGAAGAAGAAGAAGAAGAAGAAGAAGAAGAAGAAGAAGAAGAAGAAACCTATTTTTCGAAAGTGAAAGATAAACAAATCACAATTTTACATAATCACGATCTCATAGCTCAAGTGACTCATGTATTTGCTTTATGTTCTATGAAAGCCATCACGTTTTAACCACTTCGTAAGTTCATCGTTTGAAGTCCACATTGGGGTATTCATTTCAGGTTCCAGTGCGCATGCTTTATTTGACTCACCTAGTTCTGTTGACAATACGTAAATTGTAAACGTGTGCAAATCATGACTGAAGGTTATCACGTGATCAGAAACAGAAAGGAATATAACTGGCGGGGTCCATTCTGAAATCACATCTTCCTATTTTCAATCCATCGGCTTCCTGTTACCCCTGATCAGGTAGGTATTTAGGACAGAAATATGGTTTTTATAAACTGACTTTTAAAATTATCGTAAATATAATTTGAATAGTACGGCACTCCATGGCGACAATTTTGATTTTTTTTTTTATTTGCAACGTGCTATCATCAGATGGAAGATGCACAACGGAGATTAAAAGCAGAACAGGGCAAGTAAAGGCTGCATTTCAGAAAATGAAGAATATCCTATGCAATAAGTCACTATAATTGAATGTAAGAAAGAGATTGATGAAGTGCTATATGTAACCTGTTTTACTGTATGGCTGTGAATCTTGGAATGTAAATAAACAAAGTAGGAAAAGATTGGAAGCGACAGAAACGTGGTTCCTGAGACGAATATTGCGAATTCCTTAGAGTGCCAGAGTAAATAACGACGACTGCCTGAAAGAGCTAATGAAAATAACTCCGGATCTCGCGCAACTGTTTTCCCCAGATGGATATACGGGATTTCAAACAACGTCGTTAACCCCTTGGGTTGTAATCCCATGGGAAAAACCCGCAGCGTAGCTAAACATCTTATGAGTTGTAATCGCATTAGAAAACACGCTACATAGCAAAACATATAATAGGTGTAATTCCATGAGAAAACACACTAGTTAGCAAAACATATGAGTTGCAATCCCGCGAGAAAACAAGCTACGTAGCAAAAATATGGGTTGTAATTCCATGAGAAAACACTAATTAGCAGAACATATGGGATGTAAATACATGAGAAAACAAGCTACGTAGCAAAACATATAATGGGTTGTAATCCCATGAGAAAACACACTAGGTAGCAAAACAAATGGGTTGTAATCCCTTGAGAAAACAAGCTACGTAGCAAAACATATAATGGGTTGTTATCCCACTAGAAAACACACTAGTTAGCAAAACATATGGGTTGTAATTCCACGAGAAAACACATTACATAGCCAAAATATATAGTTGTAATCCCATGAGAAAAAAATGCTGTCTAACAAAATATATTATGAGTTATAATCCCATGAGAAAACACGGTACGTAGCAAAACATATTATAGGTTGTATTTCACAAAAAATAAAGTCAATGCTGAAAGAGAGTAACAATCAAAATGAAGTTAAAACAGCAGCTGCAATGACATGAGGAAGTGGGAAAAATGGTAGTCTTAATGACAATCTATAGAGAGGGACTGACACAGCCTGTCTTCCACTGGGAATTAAAGGATCGATGATACTAATGAGAAGTTGGTCATTCTTTGGTGAAACAAAAGAAGCTGAAGTGTCAAGTCCTGGTTGCAAATGCGAAAAGAATCAGCGATTTGATTGAAAGCGAATTTGTCAAGGAAAGGCTTTTCTTTCACTACAGTGGCATTGATAATTGTGGGATCACATCAAAGGGAGAAAATAAAAAAATGTGAAGAGATACTTGGGTGCATTGAATATTGCCTCCCTTGTTTATTAACATGGTTAGAGTGCAAGTTGAAGGTAGTGATTACTTTAACTAATTCCTTCCCAAGGTGTTTGCTTCAGCGTAATGGATGTTTGAGTCCCAAAGAGTTAACATAATGATATTATAGGTCAGAAACAGGGGCAGTTACCTTTGATAGATTAGATATATCAAACGTGTACATGATCCAAATCACTCTTACGCAAAATCAACACCTGCGAGATGAGATACTTCGGGAGAGTTGCCAACTGACTTAACTATTCGAGCCCGAAAAAGAAATTATATTATAAGGCAGACAGTGGGATCAACACCTTGTGCCATATATATTGACAAGCAGAATATGAAATTGTTCGACCATCTCATAAGAATACAACACCATCAACTACCAGCACAGATCAAAGAAGATCTGATACGAGAGCAAGAGGATGTCTGGGAAGAAAATGGATTGTCAACATCAAAGACAGTGTACAGTCACACGGAATGACACTATCCAGTTCCAACTATCTGGCGCTGGAACGTCAACTATTTCTCCCCACGACGCTTCACAGCAAAAGTGGAAGATGATGATAATGAGGTAAATGCAACTTATAGTTCTAATTGCAGCCAAAGGGTAGTTGTTGATTTTGGTCTCAAGCTGTTGAAGATAGGAACAGGATCTTTGTATACGTCCACGACCAGTATGGCCACTGCCAAGAAGGAAAGCAATGGCAGACAACCGCCTTCACAGATAGCTAGACAACTATAGCAACAATACAAGACACACAAACACGCACACACACATACACACATACACACACACACACACACACACACACACACACACAATATGACAAGCCAAGAAGGAAAGCAATGGCAGACAACCGCCTTCACAGATAGCTAGACAACTATAGCAACAATACAAGACACACAAACACGCACACACACATACACACATACACACACACACACACACACACACACACACACACACACACACACAATATGACAACCGATAAAACAAACTAATTGTAGTAATTCTACCACTAGTACTATTATTACTACTCAATATTGTTTATTTCCTTAATGATGTTTCATAATGTATGTATATAATTTCAGATCAAAATGAAGTTGCTTGTTGTTCTGCTAGTCTTGCCAATGGCCCTCGCTGGCGATTTTGCTAAGATGTGGGCTGAGGTGGAAAAGGAATTGCAGACAAAAGGCTGGGGTTCGGATCCGAAGAAAGAAGCTTCTGTCGATGCGGGAGCGAAAGAAGTTACTGAAAAACAAAATGGCTCCGGCGAAGAGCACAAAGGATGGGGCGAGGAGCCCAAAGGTTGGGGAGAGGAGCCCAAAGGATGGGGAGAAGAGCCCAAAGGTTGGGGACAGGAGGAGCACAAAGAATCGGAGGAGAAAAAGGAAGAGGACGGGGGTATGAAGGAAAACAAAGTAAGTACATCAATTTGAGTGGCGGGATAGGGGTATTCGCTATGAAAGGAGAATTAAGGCGCCTCCTTCACTCCGCTAGCCTACGAGACACTCTTGGGCAAGGCGGAGTACCCGTTTTAAACTTTCCCCCTCCCCCACTCCACCATCAGGGTTACGTGAGGCCATACGTGCAGATGGTGGTGAAGCTAAAGAGAAACTGACAGATAGTTGTAGGTTATAGTCTCTAATTTCATCATGGTAGGCAGAGAATCTTTTTTTAGAGACAATGGCCGCGGACATCGACAAGTATGGTCACTCCCAAGAAGGAAAGCAATGGTAAACTAACCTTTTTTTTACAGGATACCTAGAAAATCATGCCTCGTCAATTAAGATGGTGAACATGATCGCCCACGCTTATCGGCATGGCACATAATGATGATGATGAAGATGTCATCAACCCCATTTCCCAAATCGGCCTCTCTCTCTCTCTCTCTCTCTCTCTCTCTCTCTCTCTCTCTCTCTCTCTCTCTCTCTCTCTCTCTCTCTCTCCCTATCTCCACTGATGTCGTGTCTGCCATCACTCGTTCCTAATTTGTGGGCTTCTTTCTGCTGCCTGTCCTATATTTGTATAGATAAATTAGCACTCGAAGAGTAATGTAGCCAATATCATGCGGTCAGCATGGCCGAATGGACAATAGCGCTCATTCTTAAACATCCGGTGTCCTGATGCCGAGGTAGCATTTTTAACCGATACACCGGTCGGTTGGACTGAAATATTGACTTCTCGTCTTGTACTTGAGGGTGTAAACTACAAGTGCCTGAAGTCGGAGTGGGTTCGTCTGATAGCGAGGGATACTGGTAATAGGGAAAGCTGACCCGCACGAAAAAATCAGCTCAGTGCACTGGAAGTAGTAGCACATGTGTGGACTACGCTTAAGTTCAAAGCGAACGAACGAAAATAAAATGACACACACATTTACTTATGAAAATAAAATGACACACACATTTACTTATGAAAATGAAATGACACACACATTTACTTATGAAAATGAAATGACACACACATTTACTTATGAAAATAAAATGACATACACATTTACTTATGAAAATAAAATGACACACACATTTACTTATGAAAATAAAATGACACACATTTACTTATGAAAATAAAATGACACACACATTTACTTATGAAAATAAAATGACACACACATTTACTTATGAAAATAAAATGACACACATTTACTTATGAAAATAAAATGACACACACATTTACTTATGAAAATAAAATGACACATTTACTTATGAAAATAAAATGACACACACATTTACTTATGAAAATAAAATGACACACACATTTACTTATGAAAATAAAATGACACACACATTTACTTATGAAAATAAAATGACACACACATTTACTTATGAAAATAAAATGACACACACATTTACTTATGAAAATAAAATGACACACACATTTACTTATGAAAATAAAATGACACACACATTTACTTATGAAAATAAAATGACACACACATTTACTTATGAAAATAAAATGACACACACACATTTACTTATGAAAATAAAATGACACACACATTTACTTACGAAAATATTTCCTGATACCCATTGAGTCTGTTGTTGCATGTATATATTTGTGTTCAACAATTCTCAATTTAATGTGTTGCTTACCTCTCTTTTTCAATTTCGTTTCGAAGTATGGTTATCTTGGGAATGTACAGCAGTGGTTTCCTCTTGCCTTCCGCTGGTTTGTGTAGTTTTGACTCCGCTAGCCTTTGTTAAAAAAGACAAACCCTGCAAGGCAGCATACATAGAACCAGTTTTAACATACGGCTGCCAATCCTGGACATATAGTAAACAGGCGAAAACAATCCCTGGAAGCCTTGGAGATGTGGTTTTATAGAAGAAAGCTGAAAATTAATTGGACAGCCAAAATGAGCAATCTGGACATTTCGAGGGAGGCTAAGTCGCAAAGACAACTTATCACAAACTTCAGAAAGAAGCAGTCATAATATTTTTATGGCCACATTATGAGAAGACTAAAACTGAAACATGTTGTAACAACCGAAAAGATTTGTGGAAAGAGAGATAGAGAAGACAGAGTGAGAAAATTCTTGACAGTCTTGTTTCATGGCACGGAAGGGAGTCAACACATGAATTGATCCATGCAGTTGGAGATTGAATTTTATGGAGAAGTATGATCGCTCACGCCAGCCGGCAAGGCACAGGATGATTATTATGTACATTTTATTATTTCTCATATTATGTTGAATGTATTTCTATCTATACCTTTTCTGTTGGAACTGTTTCATTTATGAAATCATCTGATATTACATGTACTAATTTGGTGAATGCTTTATGTGTTCTAGAATCTCTCCATTTAGTATGATGTTCATTGTGGCCTTTCTTTTCGCCTTGTTTTGTACGTGTTACATTGCGTCACACTTATCTTCTTCACTGTCATTAGGTGCACTTACTATTAGCAGTGATGTGCAATGCATTTTGTTATCCTTAGACCAAGAGCCTCTATGATGAATTCAAGTCTTGGCTTGCGAAACAGGACAAAAGCAAGAAAGAGGAAGAAGAACACAAGGAGTATTTGAAGAAGAATTTGGAAAAGTTCAAGGAGTACATGAAAATGAAGGTAGGGGAAGGATATGCAGATAGCTATTTATTCTATCTTACTTTGTACAAAAGCTAAAACTGTCATTACTGCCTTAAGTTCCTTGCGGTGTAGGACGGTTGGGTCTTGAGCCTGATGAATTAAGGCCGAATGGCTAGTGCAGTCGCCGCGAACTGTGCAGGTTAGGGTTTTCTTTTTTCTCCACGACAGAAAAAAATCAAACACATTACCGATGATTCGAATCCAGATCTCCCGAATGGGATGCCGGCGTTCTATACACTTGGCTAGACGTTGCTTTCTATATTCTTCATTATCTAAACTTAACGTTTTAACATCATGATTATGATTTTATTGACAATATTTCAGGAATATTTTGTTATCTCAAATATGCAAAGTGTATAGGGAACGTGTGGCCTCTTCAGGAAAGAAGAAATAAATAACATGTTAGAAATGTGTCGAAGAAATTCCTGCAGACTTCTTCAGGTATGAAGCACGGAGAAATATATCACTACTTGAGTCTTATTCAAATAAAGTTACCCCACGTTTCCTTCTGCTTGATCACGTCCCTGAATTTGCTTGAACTTCAACGAGTATTTCCGTGTGAGTAACACAGAGACACACACACGCAAAAATAAAAAAATAAATAAAAGATTAAAAAAATCACACCCACATGCGCTCACACTAAGAGAGAGAGAGAGAGAGAGAGAGAGAGAGAGAGAGAGAGAGAGAGAGAGAGAGAGAGAGAGAGAGAGAGAGAGATACAGCTCTCCATATCACCATAATCATGTGCCATGCCGATAAGCGTGGCCGGTCATGTTTCGCCATCTCACACGATCACCAGAGTCATGGATCAGCTCAGTGTTCTTGTCTCGAGCAAACCACGTGGCCAAGCCATCCAGGTATTTACTCCTGTGCCTTCCTCTTCTTCTTTCCCCTTAGTATTGCCAGTTGTCAGGAAGTTCTCCAATTTATTTCTTCTCATAACGTGACCAAAGAAACAGAGAACAGAAAAATCACAACAACAGAAATGAGATTCCTGAGACAAATACTCAATGTATCAAAAAGAGATACGATCAGAAATGAAGAAATCAGGACTAACGTGGGGGTTGTAGCTGCACTATATTTTATTAGAAGGCAGCAAGTCAAATGGTTTGGCCATGCAAGTAGGTTACCAACTAACAGTATACCACAACAAACAATGATGCAAAGACCAGAGGGAAGCAGAGGAAGAGGCCGACTACGTAAACGATTGACGCAGGGAATAACAGAGTCCATGGGAATTTCGATACATGAATCCCATAAGCGGGCACTCTCCCGCTGTTTATACTTCACCTCGACACCACAAGGTGCAAGAGGAAAGAGATGAGATGAGATGAGAAGGTGACAAAAATATTTGACTGTCTCGGTCTAATTTCTCTAATCAGTTTACGGATTTCATGTGTTTATCGTACTACTAGCTCATTGGTTTTTCTGTCTGTCCTTGGCATTCTTTACATTTCCTCCCAGAAACCACATTTCCACAGCCATCAGATGTTTTTCATCTTTTCTGCTCATTGTCCACGCTTCACATTCAAATAAAAGTACAGGTTCTATTTAGCACTTCAACACTCTTTTTCTCGTTGCAGGTGACATCTTTTTATTGGTAAATATGTTTTCCATCTTGCAAAAGACAACCTTCTTCATAGGGATTCTTATTCTAATCTCTTCAAGGCATCATCTCCCATCAGCTGTTATGACAGTTTCGAGATAGATGCGTTCACAGTTATACACCCACTCAGTAAAACACAAACACAAGAAAGATCTAGCGAACTCAATCGCTACCTGCATTGGTAGAATCATGAACACGGTCGAATGCGGGTTCCACACATGGGCGTGTCGTTTGCCAAAGTAGGGGAAAGATTGGCCATCTATTCCCCCTTGCTCTCGGTCTACAAAATGTGACGGCGTTATCACATCACAGACCCTAGCAGGAAACTGCTGTTGGGCAATTTATTTATTATTTAACGTATTAAGTGCCAAGCATAAAGTAGTTTTGGACCTAATAAAAGTAGTTTTGGACCAAACAAAAAATAGGTTTGGACAAAACAAAAAGTGGGGTTGGACAAAACAAAAAGTGGGGTTGGACAAAACAAAAAGTGGGGTTGGACAAAACAAAAAGTGGGGTTGGACAAAACGAAAATTGGGTCTCCACCAAACAAAAATGGACGACGGAAAATTAGAAGCAGGGGTGTGTCACAGTTATTACTTCAGAGTTGTTAATATGGTAGCAGGCATGTATTACAAGGGTTTGCATAGGGAAAACTACTGTATAATAGCGCATGGCAGATACGGGAAGTCGCCGAACACGATTATTAACCTCATGGCATTAATCAGTTAACAAACACAGGCTCTATTCAATCAACACAATTTCTCAGGTTATTTGTAACAGGTAATGTGACCAATTTTTTATGTTTAACAGCAATACAAGGAGATGGAAGAGGAATCAGCTAAAGCGGCAATCAAGAAAGAAATGGAAAAGGTGCAGATGAAAAAAATGCTGGCTGAGAAACTCCACAATGTGTCGAACGAGTACTTAGCCCAGAAAATGAAATTCACGGAGGGAATAACTAAACACTTTCTGGAATTCTGCGAATGCGGAAGCTCAAAGGAAGTTTTTGAAAGGTGGGTTATCATCCTTAAGTGCCACGCGGAGCACCGCATGTCTCCCCATAACTATGTGTTTTCTTGATTGATTGATTGATTGATCTAGGAACCGACATCACAGCATTCGGGACATTCCCATAAGCGCTCCGTCCCCATCCTCAGCAACCAGCGAAGAGTTCCAACACTAATAGTTCCAGTAGCAATCTGATTATATGTCCGTCTCGCCTTTCCTCTGAGCGTCGAGCGTCGGCCAGATCCCCTCGTCACTCCTCGCTGTCTCATTCTAACCAGACTATGGTGATCCATTTGCTCCTCCGAGGTGTACACGTGCTCCTACAAGGCCGCAACCACATCTGCCTTGTCATGCATCAATACTCCACCAAGTTCTGCCGAGCCAGCCAATCTGTCCGCCTGTTCATTCCCCAGCACACCGGCATGCCCCAGAGAAAAGATCCAGGTGATGCTTGCAACCCGTGACCTCCGAAGCGAAGCAAGCCACTCTGCACGAAGCTTGCCTGTTCTCACCCTACTCAGCATGCGTTCTGAGTGTTTTCTTTTAAACAGACGTCATAAGCAAAATAATACACGATTTCTTGCTAGGCATATTTCGTTGTATCTCGTCAGGTTCATACTGCAGCAACATGAAGTGAAGAAATAAACCATAGTTTGGCTCAAGTATGATGTACACAGCCGCTGATATTGTTCAGATGTGTAGAACTTACCTCGACGGAAGTCTATCACTTAGTCCTTCTGTATTGATGCAGGAGTGACGAGGGGATCTGGCCGACGCTCGACGCTCAGAGGAAAGGCGAGACGGACATATAATCAGATTGCTACTGGAACTATTAGTGTTGGAACTCTTCGCTGGCTGCTGAGGATGGGGACGGAGGGCTTATGGGAATATCCCGAATGCTGTGATGTCGGTTCCTAAAACAATCAATCAATCAATCAAATACAGCTTATGTTTTCTGTTTTCTTGTTAGATCGATCGCTGATTGCCTTTCGCATTTCTCTGTCGAACCATCCAGCATGATCTTCCAAGGCCTCTATATCACTGAATCGTCTCAGTTCACGCACATTTCTTCCGATCTTCTCTTCTCATAAAAGTTAGCTCAATGTCCTTTACAGGAAGTCGCAATCAACTCGGGTATTTATTCGCAATTTGCGATTATCTAGCCACATTACTGTTCACTAGTTTGCTATTGCTTTAGAAACGACTGACACTCATTCTGTTGTTAAAATCAACGCAGGGTGATCTTTTCCCGCTCTGCTGGCCGCTGACATCGAACACAAAATATCGATATTGTGAAACTGTATTCACTAACATAACTTCTTATAAGGTGACCACAAACGACCACTACTTGTCTTAATGTGAGTAATCAACTATCTTTGTGAGGCAGATCTGTATATACTACTGTATATAAGTCCGTTGCAGATACGGGAACACGCTTAATACGATTAATCATCCCATGACACTTAATAAGTTAAGAACGAGCTCTCTTATCCTTTCGGCCGTGCTTACCTCCCAATATTGCCTTGGTTGTAGTGATTTTGAACTGAATCACCATATCTCTGGGATATGCAGTGACTACCAATTGATGTTCTCTGATCTTCAACAGTGAACTACTGTCTTCGACACTCAATGATTATCTTCAACAATGAATGACTATCTTCAACAGTGAATGACTATCTTCAACATTGAATGGCTATCTTCAACACTGAATGACTATCTTCAACACTGAAATAAATATCTTTAACACCGAATATTTATATTCAACACTGAATGTCTATCTTCGACACTGAATGATTATATTCAACAGTGAATGACTATCTTCGACACTGAATGACTATCTTCAACAATGAATGACTATCGTCAAAACTGAATGACTATCTTCAACACTGAAATAAATATCTTTAACACCGAATATTTATATTCAACACTGAATGACTATCTTCAACAGTGAATGACTATCGTCAACACTAAATGACTATCTTAAACACTGAATGAGTATCTATAACAATGAATGTATTACTTTATGTCTTCTTACATCCTCTAACAGAATCACCAAAGGCCAGTTCGGAGAGTCAGAAAGCAGCGACATGTCTTGGGATTACAACAGTGAAACTGATATGGATGACGAAGAAAACCACAACGAGAGCCTAGCAGTACGCAACGGGACATCCATCAACAACAGCAGCATGTCCACACCTACAGATGATGACATGAAAAATGAAATGCAGGTGAATACTGATTCCCCTTCCCCCCCCCCCCCCTCCCCGCGTTCTCTTGCTTTGAACTCAAGCATAGTCCATACACGTGCAACTACTTTTTATGCTCCTTTTCCCTTTTACTAGTGTCCCTCACTATCAGGCGAACCCTCTCCGACTTCAGAGGTACGTGTAATTTGCGTCCCCAAGTCGTGGATGAGAAACTACCATTTTAGTCCAGCGACCTGTTTAAGGGTTGAACCCGCTACCTCAGCATGTTTAAGAACAAGCGATCTTATCCATTTGGTCATTCTGACCTCGGAAGACTGAATGTAAGAATTTAAATCACTGCCCTCAGGTTATTCCCATTCGTGTTCCTTCTCCTTTTCAAATGCCAACGAAGAGTACCCATGTCAATTATTACAGCAGCAGTTTGATGAACAGCCAACATGATTTTTCCTTGAGCTTTGATTATCGTCACTACATGCTAGTCAATTCCTTCTGTGTCTGTCTTTCCAGATACGGACACTACGTCTCTACAACTACACTCTGTTCTAGAGGTCCTTCACCCCATTGCATTCATCATTAAAGAAGATCTCGGCCCAGAGAGGCAGCAGCAGCAGCAGATCTATCAGCCCGTTCAATGCCCCGCACACCAGCATTCCCTGGGCATAAGATCTAAGATATGCTTGCAATCTCTCCTTCCTGAAGTGATTGTAACTGACTCACAAATTATAATGAAAAAGATGAAGACAGGAATGCTTCGGGCAGAAAAGCAGGTTTCTATTCAGTGATCAAAAATAGCCAGCATCTGTTGAATTTTCCTCTAGGGCATTCTGGTGTGGTGGGAAACGAGCAGGCAGACAAACTGACTGCGTCCGCACCACTTGGTGAGGCATTGGTGCTTAATAAGGCCCTTTGTTGGGGCCCTTAGGAATTGTGTGTATAATTCAGAAGGACAGTTGACGGACACTTAAAACTCCCAGTAAAGGCCAGGCGGACACAAACTGAGAAGAAGACAGAAAGATGTATGTGGAAGGCTAAAAAGAAAAATTATAGGGACAACAATAGTAGACAAGTGGGGTGTGAAAGGCTTAAAAGATAGGAAAAACAACACAAGACATGAGAGGTAAAAGAATACAGAAAGATGTATGTAGAAGGTTTATAAGACAGAGAAAACAATACTAGATAAGCGAGGTAAAAGAAGACAGAAAGATGTATGTGGACGGCTTAAAAGATAGGGAAAACAATACTAGACGAGAGATATAGAAGACAGAAAGATGTATGTGGAAGGCTTATGAAATAAGGAAAGCAGTACAAGACAAGAGAGGTTAAAGAAGACAGGCAGAACGATGTATGTGGAAGGCTTATGAGATAGCGAAAACAATACTAGACAGGAGAGGTAAAAGAAGACAGAAAGATGTATGTGTAAGGTTTATAACACAGACACAATAATAACATAAGCAATGCTAGCTGTGTCAAAATATCAGATGCCAGAAAAGATTGGAGCCATTATGGCAAGTGTCTGCCCCAGACAATTCAACTGCAGGAAATATCTGATGACAGATTGCAGAATCATGATCGTTTTTGTCAGTTCCCGAACTGCAGACAATGTAACTGAAGAAGAAGTTTATCGGAGAAAGAAAAACAACGTTAGTACAGTTGTTTTCTGTATAATTTCGTTGTTTTGTTTTCATTAATTTTATTTTATTATTACTTTTGTTTTATTGTGCTTGTTTAATTTATTCTTTTCATTACGTTGGCGTTATAGAAAGGAATTTTGATAAATCTCCCTCTGCAGGTCAGTCAATCAATCAATCAGGTGCCGTCTTCAGAATGAAACTTAGTAGCAGTGGATCTTCAACACTGTCTCTCGCCCTGACTGTACATTCTGTGAGACTGCTGTTCATCCATCTCTTGATGGTATCTTCCCACTTTTATCATTGTCTACCTCTTGCTCGCTTGCCTTCAACCTTACCCCCCAGTATTCATCATCATGTAGTTTTAATTAATGATATATCTTTATAAATACACTAGCTGACCCTGCCCGCTTCGCCCAGACCCTGGTGGGGAGCATCTCATTTAATTCATATAAGTAGTCATATAAGTTCTCGTTCCCGTTACCGACTGTCTGTCTGTCTGTCTGTCTGTCTGTCTGTCTGTCTGTCTGTCTGTCTGTCTGACCCGGCCCGGCATTTCCCAGCTCCTGATGTGGAGCATCTCATTTAATTCATATAAGTAGTCATATAAGTTCCCGTTCCCGACTGTCTATCTGTCTGTCTATCTGTCTGCCTGACCCTGTCCGGCTTCATTAAATTCATACAACAAAAAAAGTAACTTAAAAGAACGTTCTTCTACACACCATCCATTATTTTTAATGAAAACTCTTTCTAATCACCTGCATGACTACAGTAACTTCTTAAGCAAAAAAAGATGAGTTACAATGTTATGCATTGTGCATCATTTTTATGAAAACTTTGAAAATGCCTTACAGATTGTATCATTATTTATTATAACTCATATGCCGGTACATAACTATGGACAAAGAGTTTATAAATCTTTGAAAACGATGCCACAATATGACTATAAGTTATACAGAAAAGTTATGCCCCTTGAAATAACTTTTACAGAGTTAGGTCCCCTGAAATATATGAAATTATGATGAAAAATGAAAAATGAAATAATACTGAGTAAGCAGGCGATTTCACACTAACAAAATATCACAGTTGTCAGCTCTGGAATGAAAGGAAGGCGTGTAGAAAATTTCATCTCAATCGGATGGGCCGTTCGCGAACAAATAAAGGCCATACGGACAGAGATACATAAATACATACAGAGATACATACGCACAAGTCTTTTTTATATATAAGACTAGCTGACCCTGCCCGGCTTCGCCCAGACCCTGGTGGGGAGCATCTCATTTAATTCATATAAGTAGTCATATAAGTTCTCGTACCCGTTACCGACTGTCTGTCTGTCTGTCTGTCTGTGTGTCTGTCTGTCTGTCTGTCTGTCTGTCTGTCTGACCCGGCCCGGCATTTCCCAGCTCCTGATGTGGAGCATCTCATTTAATTCATATAAGTAGTCATATAAGTTCCCGTTCCCGACTGTCTATCTGTCTGTCTATCTGTCTGCCTGACCCTGTCCGGCTTCATTAAATTCATACAACAAAAAAAGTAACTTAAAAGAACGTTCTTCTACACACCATCCATTATTTTTAATGAAAACTCTTTCTAATCACCTGCATGACTACAGTAACTTCTTAAGCAAAAAAAGATGAGTTACAATGTTATGCATTGTGCATCATTTTTATGAAAACTTTGAAAATGCCTTACAGATTGTATCATTATTTATTATAACTCATATGCCGGTACATAACTATGGACAAAGAGTTTATAAATCTTTGAAAACGATGCCACAATATGACTATAAGTTATACAGAAAAGTTATGCCCCTTGAAATAACTTTTACAGAGTTAGGTCCCCTGAAATATATGAAATTATGATGAAAAATGAAAAATGAAATAATACTGAGTAAGCAGGCGATTTCACACTAACAAAATATCACAGTTGTCAGCTCTGGAATGAAAGGAAGGCGTGTAGAAAATTTCATCTCAATCGGATGGGCCGTTCGCGAACAAATAAAGGCCATACGGACAGAGATACATAAATACATACAGAGATACATACGCACAAGTCTTTTTTATATATAAGATGTATGTGTGGATGTACATAATACTGGCTATTGTTTTGTTCTCTGCTGTGTTCATGAGTTCAAATTTCGATTCAGGTGGATGTATAAAATTGACGTGGGCTCATTGGTCGACCCAGACTAAAAGAGGGTTCAGAAAATGTCCCGGGGAGTAAATGCCGACTGATGTAAAAACTTTGACCTGCGTGTCGCCGTCAGGATAAAAGAAAGTTCCCAACACAAAGATGATTCGAACCCAAACACATAACCATTGAGCCGGCATGTGTGGGCGACCACGCTCCATATCGCACATCCTCATAATCATCATCATCATGTACCATACGGATAAGCGTGGGCGGTCATGCTTCACCCTCTCACACGATCACCAGAGTCGTGGATCAGCTCTGTATTCTTGTCTCGACCATACCACGTGGCCAGGTCATCCATATACTTACTTCTCTGCCATTCACTTGCTCTTTCCCCCTCAATCTTGCCAGTTGTCACCAAGTTCTCTAATTATATGTCTTGTTATAATGTGTCCACACATAAAATTGTGACTGTCTATGTCTAATTTCTCTAATCAGATTACGATTCTCATTTTGTTTCTTGTGGGACTTGCTCATTGTTTTTTCTGTCTGTCTATGGTATTTTTTTCGTATTTTCCTTAGAAACCACATTTCCACTGCCAGTGTGTGTTTTTCAGCTTGTCTGCTCATTGTCTATATTTCACATCCATACAAAAGTACAGGGTTTATATTTAAAAAAAAAAAAAAAAAAAAAAAAAAAAAAAAAAAAAAAAAAAAAAACATCTTTTTCTCCTTGAAATTGGCATGTTTTTATTGATCAGTAATTTTTACCTTCTTGCAAAAGACTACCTTCGCCATAGTGATTCTTGTTCTAAGCTTTTCAAGACACCTACTATCAGATAGTATGACTGTTCCGAGATTGGTGAACCTATTCACTTGTTTCAGAATATTCCCATTTACGTGTATATTACATTGTGGTATTTCTTTCTTACTAGTGACGACCATAAATAATCTGTGTCTTCTTAAAATGTAATTATAACTCTAGTTGTTCATTGTGTACAACAACCGTATCTACTAAATATTGCAGATCATGTTCATTATCTGCAGTAAATACTGTAGTATCCGAATATTTAAATGCTATTGATGTTATTAGTTAGTTAGTCTTTCCTCTTGAGCCTAAGGCGGCGCATAGGTCAGAAGTCCTGTCTCTCCATGCCTGGCGGTTCGCTGCTACCTGTTGTAGATCTTGGATATTTACTTGGCCATTGAATGAGCCTTCTCTAATGATGGTTCTACGCAGGGTCTCTCTTGGTCTTCCCCGTTTTCTTTTCCCTACTGGTGACCATATGAGGGCTTGGTAGGGGAGTCTTGTCTTGTCCATTCTGAGTATTGATGTTACGTTCCCCCAATAATGATTCATTTCATATCTTTAAATTAAAAAAAAAATATTTTCACGATATCGGGACACAAGACCTAGAAACATTACACATCCATGTCGAACACCTCTCTTAATAGGCTGATATTGACCTACTTCATCATCAATCTTTATGGCAGCTTGGTGTTTCCAATATTGATTTTTATTTTAAGTCTAATGTCATTTCCATCACTTTGTAGATCTGCAAGCATCTTTATCATGTTGACATGTCTTACTTTATCAAAAGCCTTTGTGTATAAAGTCAATAAAGCAAATAATAATTGCCAGTCTCAAATTAAGTTTCTATTCTCGTCCGATTGTTCCATTTGCTCAAGCAATCCATGTTTTCATACCCGTTGCTACGCCAACAGAAGGACTACCATTTAAATCCTAGACTACCATGGAGATATCGTACTCCACAGTCGAACAGAATCAGTGCTTAGTATGTCTGCTCAAGTATTATTCGTGTATTGACTGTAGTATGCACCCGATAGATCCACAACAGATGCTATGCATGAAATCATTCAATGTATTGCTCATGACGTCTGTTTTTAACTTCATATCTGTGTGTTCACTCGCACTTCTTCAATTTATGTCCCCTCATAACATGGACACAAACATATCTTGACTCTACACTTGAAATCGGCAATCAAAGCACAACAACATCTATATCTCGAAAGATGATCTAGTTTGTTTCTACGTATGCTGTATGTCTCATGGAATTCGTAGGGGTGCTAAAACTCCCCCGGGAGCAAGCCGACGGGAGGATTCTGATCGTCAGAAGTTCACCCCCTCGCCGAATGTTTCAGTCCTCTTACCTACATTACACTGTCAGGGGGCGGGCCCGTCTGGGTTATGACTCCCGGGCGTCTGTCTCCTGTTGTACATATCCACCCTCAAGATGTTCGTTTATTGAACTTATGCCATATCGACAGTTCTAAGTGTGTCTGCCCAGAATCCACCTCACTATTGGAGGGCGAACATTAGTGTATAAGTAATCAATAGTTATTGTACACATGCCCATCATAATTCATGGGTTTGAACCCGGTAATATCTGAAACGGAGGCAAGCCATGGTACCCTTTCAGCCACCGCTCTACTTTTACAACAGATTATTAGCAACTGTGAACGCCAGTAGTTAATCTGGCTTTGTGGTGAAGGGGTACGGAGGCGTTTGAAACACAGCTACGGGTGATTTGAAGCAGACCATTTTGCGTTCGTTTTCATATAATGCTATGAGTGCCGGTCATTCAGAAATTAATGGCAAACTACTGAACGTAAATGTTGCCAGGAAATCACAAACAGGCAAACAATATTGGGGTTGACTGCGACGTCATGTAAATGATATGCAACTAACATATTTGTTTTCGAATGTCAATAGACAACTGTGAAGTGGTTTGCCAAGCTGACCAAGAAAGAACAGGCCAAACACGTGCTTGGTGATCTGGTCAAGCTCATGTGTACGTCTGCAAGCAGCTACCTGGGCAAGATGAAGCACGTGGAGGCGGCACTCATTGAGTACAAGAAGAAACACAACAAGGAGTAGTCCAGAGTGAGTAGAATCATCATCATTCAGTGGATGCTTGCCGTTCTGAACTTTAAACTCCGTATTATATTTTCGAAATGTGTCTCTATCACAAGCTGGATGTCCCGTCTCTATTATGTGTAAATTAAATATTGCATCACGAATTAATTTACATTGCAGTCTTCCGGGTCAGTCTTCTTCTCCTTCCTGCCTCTATTGTTGTTAGGCGTAAATTATCTACAGCATCAGAGACCGATCTACGTTGTAGTCTTCCTCTTCTCCGCTTCATCGCTACACCTTCTTCCATAATTATCCATTCCCGACTTTAATTTTCTTCGTAGCAGTTTCCCGCGATAGGTATGTGATATCATTTGGCCCAACACATTGTGTAGGCCTAGAGCAATGAGGAACACGCAGCCAAGCTTTCCCTCACTTTAACAATCGACGAGCCCACGCTTGGAACCCAAAACCAACCGTGCTCATGACATTACCAACTTCGCTAGCACCCTTTTCATTCTTTTTGTATGACCATCAAATTTCAGGTCCTCAACTTTATTTGCTTTAAAAATCAGACCTCTTCAATAATAAGTTCTTGTTGGATATATTTATTTCTTAACTTTTTCGTCCAAAAAAATTTTAGTGTTATTCCCATTAATATATATTTGCACATCTTTGAGACAAAATTAATTCTATTATCGGACATTAATTTGTATAAGTTTGACACAAAAGCAATGTAAGTTGTAAATTTATGTAGCTATATACAAAAGCATGGTAAGTTGTTTATAAATATGCACTGATTTATGTATGTTTGACACAAACGAATGTTACATTGTCTATAAGTAGATGCTTATTTATGTTATGTTTAACACTATTTCGTGTTAAATTGTCTATAATTAAGCACACATTTATAAATATTTGACGCAATAGCATGTTAAATTGACTATCACTTGACTCTAATTTATGTTAGGTTTGTATAATTGGGATAATTTTCCCCCAGTTAGTTATTGAGCTATGGATTTTTATACGAGGTCAAACAATTGTGAACGCACTACAGAACCTTGCCTACCAGCCAGGTGGTCATGTGATGGAAGTCGCCTCGTGGCGGACATTTACATCGACACGGCTTTAACTGGGTACCCGGAAATATCTTGGGAAGAGCAGGCGACCCGTGTGATAAGGCCCACATCACTTCAGCAGGGTCGATCGGCCTGTAAAAATGTGGATCTAGCACCACATGCCCAGTAAGCAAATAGCTTGTAAATGGGTCCCATACTTACTGAGCCGTCTCCGTGGCCAAAGGCTTGGGAACGCAGTTCGTGAGCCGCTTACAAGGCGTTCGAAACGCAGTCGCGACCGATTTGTGCAGCAGACCGTGTCGCGTTGCGTTATAACGTATGGGAGCCGGTCGTTCAGAAAGCAATGACAAACTACTGAACGTAAAAACGTGCCTAGTACATCAACAGCAGTTGAAAAATGCTGGTGTCGACTGCAACGTCCTGCAAGGGATATGCAACATTAAAAAAAAAAAACTTACTGAGTGAATTTATTTAAGTTGGTACTATTTGTGTGTTGTGGCCTAGCTTTAATTTATGAACACGTACACGCGTGTTTTACTGTAGCCGCTTGTGATATTAGTTTTATTTTTATTTTAACGATCACTCACTTTGAACTCAAGCGTATTCCATACACGTGCTACTACTTCTTCACTGGACTGATTTTTACCTGTGGATTATCTTTCTGTATCACCAGTGTCCCTCGCCATCAGGCGAACTCACTCCGACTTTTCAAGGTACTTGTAATTTAAGTCCTCAGGTCAAGGAAGAGAAGTGAACATTTTTTTTAGCCCAACTGACCATGTAGGGGTTGAACCCGCTTCCTCGGCATCAGCACACAGGATGTTTACCCATTCCACCATGCTAACCGCTAAGTGTTTGCAATATGTTTTGTATTGTTCGACTGAACATATTGACGATTCGTTTCA
The DNA here is from genome assembly GCA_963921405.1 of Cepaea hortensis. Lineage (NCBI taxonomy): Eukaryota > Metazoa > Mollusca > Gastropoda > Stylommatophora > Helicidae > Cepaea > Cepaea hortensis. The sequence continues at coordinate 55,114,827 of OY992896.1, forward strand.
CTGTCTGTAGTTATCAATTAGGGAACAAGTGGATTCAAGAAATCAATAAGAAGAGAGGAAAGTATGTTTTGAATGAAATGTTAATTAAATGTATAGAATCAACATTAACGCCAAGCATTTCTATTCCTTCGTCATTAGATCGCTGTCCAGAGAAATAAAAAGTGGCTATAGCAATTATGTGTTCTTCAGCGGATATAAGTTGAACACGGGGATGCGCCAAATGAACTCTGTTGTTGCAGCGCTAGAAATGTCCAGCAAAATCGATATATATGTATATTGCCAGCACGTCTTTTGTTTCTTATAAGCCCTATTCTGTGTTCCTAAATAATATACGTGAGTGCGAATTAACATCCCAACAGATTAACGTCGTGTTTTCATTAAAATATATACATTTATGAACATGTTCTGTTAATCGTGGTTGTACAGTGCTTTAAATGTCTGTGGGCGTGAATGCAAGTTGTATATTAATGCGACAGTATTAATAAACTCATAATATTAATGGATACTCATATACGACACTGGAAAAGAAACACGTTTCAGGATATACACTGTAGACAGTGATATTCCAATTCACTAGGGAATGTTTCCTTAGCGACTCAATGAGCATGCTCAAGAGGATAGAGATGGGGTTGATCTGAAGAGCGTGGTTGCTGTCTCTGGAGCGGTCTCGGCTGGCAAAGATTAGTTTCATCTTCATGCCTGGGCATGCGGGAGTACAAGGAAATGAGCGGGCTGATGAGCTCACAGGTAAGACTACTGTGGAGGGCGGTCGCGCCATGGACCAGGCTGACAGTCTGAATGCTCTACGATAGTGGTTCTCAACCTTTTTTGGCCCGTGCCCCCCTTTACCGTATTTTCAGAACGTCATTCCCCCCCCCCCCCTTTCATATTTCCTATGTAAAAATCCCCCCACCCCTATACAGTATACGTAAAAATGGAATGTAAATTTAATAGCATATACTAAAACAAGTCTAGACACCCACATAAAACATCATGTGTGGGTCTACTTACTTTATAAAATAAATTTTAGAAGGATGAGACATACATAACTGTAAAGTATGAACGGAAAAACAATATCAAGTAATCGGTTCTTGTATTAACGCGATCTTGAAATGGTCTTCATTCCCCCCTGGAAACCCTAAAATTCCCCCCTGGGGGGGGGGGGGGGAGAAATTCCCCTCCCGTTGAGAACCACTGCTCTACGAGAAGTAAGACTGTTGCGAGAACCAAGCGATGACTGTGAATCTACAACCATGGCCAGACTGCGAGAACTGCAAATTAAAAGAGGTGTTGCCAAACAAGAACACTACGCAGGAAGCCAAAGAAGATTGATTAACCAACACAGAACTGGTGTCGTGAGCCGCTACACGCTGCGGGATTTGCTGAGGAGGGGATCCGAGCACTTATAGACTGAATGGTTCGATGTGCAATGAGGATGATCTGTCGATTAACTAACTAACATTCCAATTCAACACACATATATAGTGAATGCATAACAGAATAATCCATCCATCATGTGCCATGCCGATAAGCGTGGGCGGTCATGTTTTGCCATCTCACTCGATCACCAGAGTCGTGGATCAGCTCTGTGTTCCTGTCTCGACCATGCCACGTGGCCAAGCCATCCAGGTATTTACTTCTCGGTCTTCCCCGTGGTCTCTTCCTTTCGATCTTGCCAGTTGTCACCATGTTCTCCAAGTCATTTCTTCTCATAACATGCCCAACAAATTGTGACTGTCTACGTCTAATGTCTCTAATCAGTTTACGATCTTCATTTGTTTCTTGAAGGACTTGTTCGTTGGTATTTCTGTCTATGCATGATATTCTTAGCATTTTCCTCAGAAACCACATTTCCACAGCCATCAGATGTTTTTCAGTTTGACTGCTCATTGTCCACGCCTCACATCCATACACAAGTATAGGTTCTATGTAACACTTCAACACTAATTTTCTCGTTTCAATTTAAATCATTTTATTGGTCAGTATGTTTTTCATATTGCATAAGGCTTCTTTCGCAATGGCAATTTTTGTTCTAATCTCTTCAAGGCATTTCCCATCAGATGTTATGACTGTTCCGAGATAACTGTATCGATTCACTTGTTTAAGAATATGCCCGTTTACTCGATTACCACATTGTGGTATTTCCTTCTTCCCAGTGATGACCATAATCTGTGTCTTCTTACTATTAAATTCTAACCCTAGTTGCTCACTGTGTGCAACAACCGCATCTACTAAATATTTCATGTCCTGTTCATTGTCTGCAATCAAGACTGTATCATCTGCATATCTAATGTTATTGATGTATCTTCCCCCATTGTTGATTCCTTCCATATCTTCTATATTTCTGAAAATATTTAATAATAGCATCGAGAAAATGAACAATTAACATTGCAACAACGTTGTTACTAATACCACTATACTGAAACGATACAATAATGAGTAAGACAAGGATAGCGTCTTGTCATCGGATCTCTTCTCTGTCTATAAGGAACACAAAATAGTGTCAGATCTCAAAGAGAGAACATGGATAATATTTGTTAACGTATGAACAAAGTGTAGAGATCAAGATCAAAGAGAGAACTGGGATAATGTCTGTTGTTTATAAAATGTTTTTGTTATATAGAGGTCGCTTTGACTGCATAGCTCTATCAGTCTGCTTCAGGTATCATGTCTTTCATTGTGTCGGTCTCCAAATGTTCCAAAATGTTTCTCTATGTCCGTTATGTTATGTGCCAGTATAGCATTGAAATCTGCCATAACTATGATATTTTCCTGCTTCTCTATTTTATTTAGTACGTCATTTATATTTTCTAAGAATTCCTCGCATTCTTGCTCATTTTTGTTTGTATTACATAGTGCGTAAATTTGAACATATGTAGTAATTGTCTGTTCTGTAATTGTCACTTTTAAGATTCTTTCTGATATATATATATATTATTTCTAATATTCTTCTTGCTAGCCATGGTTCAATTACTATTCCTACACCGTGTCTTGCCTTTCTTGTTGTTCCACTCCGAAGTAGACAAACGTATAACTGTGGTGGATCTCCTTGCATCCTCTCCCTTTTATTCTGGTGTCCGCTATTCCCATCTCATCTCATCATGTTCCTCTTGTACCTTGCGGTGTCGAGGTGAAGTATAAACAGCGGGAGAGTGCCCGCTTATGGGCTTCATGTATCGATATTCCCATAGACTCTGTTATTCCCTGCATTCAGCATTTGACTGCTGTTGCGATATCTTGGCAAATTTACATTCAGTAGTTTTCCATTGCTTTCTGAGCGACCGGCTCCCATAACAGTTCGTTGAAACCGAGCGTAACGCGGTCTGCTGCCAAATCGCGCACAGTTATATTTCGAATGCGGGTAAGCGGGATTACGAACTGCGTCCGTAAACCCTTCGCCATGGAGAGGACAGAGAAATCTTACCAAGGGGAGTACGTTCCCCCTGGCGAGCCAGAGCTCCGTTGACCCATGCCATCGCGGTCATGGTCTCCTGGTCTACACCACGGGTAGGTGAAATTGACTTGTGTAGACTGCGGGTCATTGGCAGGCTACTAATTTTCACTTTTCAGCTCTCCTGGGAGGGGCTAGCCGACCCTAACCCTATTGGCTGCAGGGCGAAGCTCAGTCAACACGATGTATAGAATCTAATACACGTTTGTTCGTAAATTGATTAGAGAAATTAGACGTAGACAGTCAACATTTTTGGACATGTTATGAGAAGAAATGGATTGGAGAACTTAGTGACAGCTGGCAAGATCGAAGGGAACAGACCAAGAGGAAAATACCTGGATGGCTTGGCCACATGGCATGGACGAGACAGGAACACTGAGCTGATCCACGACGCTGGTGATCGAGTGAAATGGTGAGTCATGACCGCCCACGCTTTCCGGCATGGCACATGATTGATTGATTGATTGTTCGCTTAACCAAGGGTTAGTTTATCATGACGCATTTATCTCGTATTTCCCTATCGACCTGGTGGTGTGGTTAGTTAACCAGTCAACTGACGATCCTCGTCGAACTATTATTAGACCGTAAGTACTCATATCCCTACTCAGTATCTCCCTCAGCGTCTAACGACTAACGGTAACAGTTCAGTGTTGTTTAACTGTTCTTAGTTGGTTCCCCGCATGGTGCTTTTATCTGGCTTCACCACGCCTGACTTCATGATCACGCAGTCAGGTCAAAGTCGCAGAATCGCACCCATCCAGTAAGGCATTAACTCGTCTGGTGGTGTGGGATGGGGTGGGTTGGACTGGGCTGGGCTGGGGTGCTGTGGGGTGCTGTGGTGTGCAGTGTTGTTGTGTAGTGTGGGTGGTGTGGAATATGAGATTGGGTAGTGGCGTGGGGTGGTGTGAAGTCGGATAGGGTGGTGTGTTGTGGAGAGGGATGGAGTGGTTTGGTGTGGAGTATGGTGTTTGGGAGTGTGGCGTGGGGTGGTGTCGTGTGGTGTGGAGAGCGTTAATGTTGGGTGGGGTGGTGTGGTGTAGTGGGCTGGTGTGGTGTTAGGTGTGGTGTGGGGTTGTGTGAGGTGAAGTAGTGAGGTGTTGTGTGGAGTGGGCTGATGTTGGGTGGGGTGGTGTCATGTGGTGTGGGGTGATAGCGGGGTGATGTGTGTATATAAGAACAGCTGACCATAGCCACTAGGCTAATACACAATGATGGTAGGCAATATATTAGCATGATCAGAGACATGGATGAGCGGGTCAGTGGTGAAAACTCAACAACACTCTTCAAGCTCTCCAAGAAAGAGCCAATGATGATACTGCTGTTGTTGATCAGCTCAGAATACTATCTCTTAGTGATTTTTCCATAAAGAATGATAATGACCATTTATTTCATCCAGTGGGGTTGAAATTTTGAAGCCTGAGTTCTAAGATGGTTGGTAAGACCTAATTTGACTCGAAATGTACTTTGACAATATGGGCAAAGAATGCTTGATGTTCTAGGAGAAGGATCTCCAGCAGTGGTTTTTTCCCCCAGTTTTTCCCCCCACAGCTCTTGCAGTCCTGTTCGCTTCACAAGTGACTGCACCCTTGTGTATTGGCAGTAGTCTCTCAAGTGTCGTGATGAATTCCAAAAGCTGTCAGTGAGATCTTCATAGTGTCTTTAAATCCTTTTCCTCTGGCCACCCTGGGGGGGTTTACCACAGCGTAGCTCGCCGTAAAATATTCGTTTAGGGAGCCTGTGATCTGGCATGCGAGTCAAGTGACCAGCCCAGAAAATGTGATTCTTCATTTGTAGAGTGTGGATACTGGGCATGGATGCTCTTTCTAAGACTCCAGTGTTTGAGATCTTGTCTTGCCATTTGATCTTCAGTAGCTTCCTAAGGAAGACTGTTTGGAAGTGGTTTATTTTATAGCGTATCGCTGGTAAACAGTCCTGGTTTCACAAACATATAGCGGTGTATTATCTAAACACTATTAGCGATTATTTGTTTATACAACCAAATGCCTCTGTTTCGCAACTTTAAAATTTGCTGCATTATCTAAACACCATCTAAAAACCAGTGATTCAGTTCTAAACACCCCATGCCTATGTCGATCAATTGTGAAACTAGCCGCGTTATCTAATCACCATTCTAACCGATTCATTTCTAGTACCCCAGTTGCCTCTGTTGATCAGTTATGATGTTTGCTTTATTATCTAAACACTATTGGCGATGTTTTATTTCTAAAATCCCAGGCCTCTGTTGACGATCAACTGAAACATGACGTGTTATCTAATCATCATTGACGATGACTCAATATAAACCACATGACTCTGGTGATCAACAGTGAAACATGACGTGTTATCTAATCACCATTGGGGATGATTCATTTATAAATCTATATGACTGTTGACCAACTGGCAAACTTACAATATTATCTAAACACCACTAGTGATTTTAAAATAGAATCATTTATTTCTTAACACGATCATCTGAAGCCAAAAAGTCATGATGCACACATTTACACAAATTAAACTGACATGTTCCCAATCCGGCATTGATTCCAAAGATACATAAACCACATCGTTAGACCAACTGGATCTTACAATAAAGACACCCATTACATAGTTGAGAGAAAAAAAATAATGACAATAAAGATACAAGTATTAATTAATATGATACAGGGTTGTTGATACTAAATGCACGCAATGTTAATAATATATACAATTCGTGAATATTAGTCTTAGACACATAGTCTCTCTCTCTCTCTCTCTCTCTCTCTCTCTCTCTCTCTCTCTCTCTCTCTCTCTCTCTCTCTCTCTCTCTGTCACTCACTCTCACACACATATTAACATCCAGTATAAATGTGTATTTATAATTGTTTGCATGTGTATTGTTGTGGCAGAATCACTTCTCGCTCTCCCTCTAAAGCGAAATAGAGATGAGAGATCAATAAGAGGCCAGGAATACTAGCTGAACGTTGTAATATATATATTAAAAAACCCTACGCTTTGCAGATGATGCAATTGTTATGCGGGAAATGCGACACAATCTCCAACAGCTTTTGGTCATCGTAGTAACAGAGAGTGCAAAAAAAAAAAAAAAAAGAACCCCAGGAATTTCCTTTAATATCAAGAGACCAGAAACAATAGTTATATCAAAATATTTAATGACTCAAAATGTGAGATAACAATAGAAGGGAATATCATACCTACTCGTTGATTCTTTTAAATACCTAGGGTTAATTACAACTGATGGAATATGTACGACAGAGATTAAGTGCAGATTAGGTCAAACAAAAGCTGCATTTCAGAACATGAAAAGTGTATTATGCAATAATTCACTGTCATTGCATGTAAGAAAGAGAGTGCTGGAATGTTATGTTATGTTTTGTCAGATGCCAGTGAATCATGGCAAGTGAATGAACAGATATAGGAAGAATTAAGAAGTAAGCGGGATGCGGTTTCTGAAACGAATGTTTTTAATCCCTTGGACTGCCAGAATAACTAACAAAGTTTGGCTGAAAGAGCTAACAGTAGAACATCTTTGATCATGTTACGACTGATTGATTGATTGATTTAGGAACCGACATCACAGCTGATCATGTTACGAGAAGAGAGGCATTGGATAACATCGTGACAAGTGAAAAGATCAGTGGGAAAAGAAGCGGGAGAAGACAAAGAAATGATGCTTGATGGACTGAGACGGTGACATTGAAGAATATCATCAAAAGAGCTGATCCAGAACACCAGGAACTGAGATCTGTGGAGATACATGGACACCTACGCCATTTGATGAATTTACCATTGCTTTTAGAACAGCCGACGCGTATACCATTGTGAAAATCAACGCAAAGCCTGCGACTGACTTGAAACTTAGTATGGCGAGATTGTGAAAGTGCGTTCACTATCCCCTGGTGGCTCAGTACATTCGATTTGGGCAAGTATTATTTCGGGGTTGTTTCCTCTAGCCTGCGACATTCCCCCGTCTACATAAAGGCAGCAGGTTTGTCTATCTCTTTGTCTAATCCCTACCCCTTGACCTGTCCAACATGGAGGCGTCTGCAAGTACCAAAGCTACCTCCAGCATAGCTCCTGGGGTGGTCATTGGATACGCAATAGCCCTCAATCACCTGGTGATTATAAGGTGCAGATACAACAGACGAAATCCATTGGGGAGCTTTATGAGGCCCCTAAGATAGTTCATAAATAAACACACACAGTATTGTTTGTTTGGCGCTCCCAGAAGTGAGAAGAACGAAGATACAACAGAGGAACCAGAAGAAGAGGCCGATCATATAAATGATGGACAAAGGGAATACCAATGTCCGTGAGAATCTCCACATATCATGTGAAGCCCGTGGACGGGTACCCTCTCGCTGATTATGCTTCACCTCGACACTGCAAGATACCAGAGGAACAAGATGAGGTGATGAGATGAGACAACAGAAGTGTATAGGGTGGGTCAAGTTTGCGTTTTGAGGTTACCGAAGAAAGAGCATATTTTGCAGCATTTGTGCTATAGTCTAGACTTTGTTAGAGGAATAATACTAGACAGCCATTTCGTAAAGCGGGCTTGTTGAATGCAGTGTCCTGTTTAGAGTTTAAAAATGACGGTATGGTTGTCTTCTGCTCAGTGTCCGAATTGGGTTTTGATCCTAGGGTCTAAGGGAGGGGTAACTTCATCTCAAATCTCACGTTATAACACAATAATTTAGTGTCAGTATGACTCTCTCTCTCTCTCTCTCTCTCTCTCTCTCTGTCTCTCTCTCTGGATGGGTGTGTGTGTGTGTGTGTGTGTGTGTGTTTGTGTGTGTGTGTGTGTGTGTGAATGGATGTATGTGTATGTACACAATTATTAAGTTCAGCTTTATTGACAGTGATAATGTCAACATGGCCACCAGCCACAATCAGCAGATAAATATGATCGTTGAGCGCGTGAATAAGAGTGCTGATACTCACATAAAACAACGTACAACATTGTTTTCACTTACGTAAAACACAGCTACCGCTTACGTCAAACACAGCTTCCAGTTACGTAAACCACTGCCTTCACTTACCTAAATGACAGCTTGCATTAACGTAAAACATAGTTTTCAATGTGTGCAGTATAGAACGTTCATTGACTTTAAAGCATAACCTTCACATATGTAAAACAGCACTTCCACTTGTGTAAAAACATATATTTTAATTACGTAAAACATAAAACTTCCGCTTACGTAAAACAACTTTCATTCTCGTAAAACACATACATTTTATATTCGTAAAATAAAACTTCCGGTAACGTAAAAGAGCTTTCACTTTCGTAAAACACAACTTCCGCTAATTAAAACACAACTTCTACGTACGTAAAAGTAAACGCCCATTTACAGACAATGCAGTTTACACTTACATTACACACAACCTTCATTTACATAAAAGTAAACACCTGTCTAAATGTTCATTCATTCTCACTGAACAAATCCTGGATCTAAAATGAAACAGAAAGTGGGGGTGTTTGAACCCAGGGTCTTCCGGCACAGGCAGAATACCGAATAAAGCGTCAAGAAGACGGAAATGTGTAATACGTTGTGCCTGTGACTACACATTGCTATATGGTGTATTTTTAATGACTGTGCAGTGTTTGAAAATATTGCTGGTCCAAGTTTTGTAATCACCCTCTGTAAAGTTCATGCAACATAATAGGTAAATACAAAACTTGGACCGGCAATATTTTCAAACATTGTACAGTGATTAAAACTGTATCTTTTAGTACACTAGATTCCTGCGCCGTGGCGATGGTGTTACGGACGCAGTTCTTATTTCCGCATATCGGGTTCGAAAGACAGCTGCGGGCGATTTGGCAGCAGACCACCCTGCACTGGTTTTTTAAAAATGGTGTAAGTACCGGTCGTTCAGGAATGGCAACCACTGCACGTAAACTTGCCAAGAAATTACAAAAATCCAAAACATCTGGAATTGTCTGCTGCGTCCCGTAAAGGATATGCAAGTAACTAATACACTGGAAACGCAGCTACGCGAGATTCGGTAGCTGATCGCGTCGCGTTGGTTACCTAAGGGGTATGTGAGCCAGTCGCTCGGAAAGCAATGGCAAACTACTGAACGTAATCTTGCCAAGACATCAACAGCAGCTGAAAAATGCCGGTGTTGACTGCAAATTCCTGTAAAGGATATGCGATAAAGAAATACACTGGAAGTCACGTTATGCCGCAGACATTGTGTGTAAAATCTAACTGCGCCGCTTATTTATATTTCTGCCCTTTCTCATCCTACTTCTCTTTTCTCTTCTTTTTCTTCTTCTCCTCCTCTTCTTCCTCATCTCATCTTTTTCCTCATCGCCCTATTCTTCTCCTCCGGTTTTTCTTCTTTATATCCCCCTCCTCTTCTTCTCCTCATCCTCCTCCTTGTTATCTTCTACCTCGACTCTTTCCTTTCATTCCTCCTCTTCGTCTGCTGCTGCTGCACCTTAATTTTCCTTTCTGTCTTCATATTTTGTCGTTTACATCCCAATGGAGCCCATCCCCCACTCAACACCCTCCAGGCCAGTTATACAATGTATAGAATATATATATCGAAGACATCCCATATATATGCTTATCTCTTGTCTAAGCTATACTGTACGAATTGCTTAGTATAGCAGTGTTTCTCAACCTTTTTTGGCCCATGCACCCTTTCATCATATGTCAGAATGGCATTCCCCCCTTTCCAGCGTATGAAAGAAAAGAATTCCCTCCATTCCAAAATTGTCAGCCTCAAAAGGTGCATTATTTATCTTCGCAATATTTTATTAACACACCAAATTAATCATATTACAATAAACAAACGGTTAAAACGTCAAATAATTGTCAATTAATTCCCCACCGGTTGAGAACCAATGTAGTATAGCAACCACACCCCATACTTATACAGAGACTGACCTTTTTGTATTGTAGTCTAGCCTTGGAAAGAAAGCTTAAACTCCTCACGTCATACTCTTAACGGCAAGCTTGCTTTTGTAACAGCGACATCATCTACATGCAGCTGGACAATAGATATTGTATGTAACATCTCAACTATAATGCGCAAAGGAGTATACTGTAATGGATATATTGGTGGTCAGATTTGAATATGAAACTGAATGTCTCAAGAATAGTGTGCGTAGGGCAGGGGCGACTGGTCGAGTGGCTAGAATGCCGGGTTCTCCTTAGTAAGACCAGGGTTCGAATCTTCGGAAAGATGTGGTTATTTTATGTCCGTGGAAAAAGAAAACCCTAACCTGCTCAGTTTGCGTCGAATGCACAGGCGGCTTTAATTCATCAGGCTTAAGAACCACTGTCCTACATCGCAAGGTACTATAGACAGTAGATGACAGTGACAATGACAGTTGACAGTTGACAGTGCGCAAGACGTATCTTGGATGCAGCTTTTCCTGGGCTGGAAGCAAAGGTGTTAGACTGGATGACTAATCTATCTAAGCAAGGCTTGTGTATTTGAAGTGCGACCGAAAGTCCTCCCAATAGTGACAACAGTAACAGGTGAGGAAGAGTTCAAAGCATGATTTGTCTGGAGTGTCCACTTCTTGGATCGTAACAATCTTTCAGTTTATTGTTTTATCGGACTCAAAATAAGCCTGTCAAAGAGAAGCAGACAAATTACTTTCTGAATATAAAAATCCTTCGTAACTGAAGAGAAGATTGGAGTAGACAAAATGTGCGCATTATACTCGAGATTTTACGTCAGATAGCTAAGTCATTCACTATCGAAATATATGAACAATCAAGACCCAAGCTTCACAGAATCTAGATCCCAACGTGACAGTCAATCTCTCTACGCTATCGAGACACAGACAGACTCAATTAACATCCACAAAACACTCAGCAACTATCCAATAAATATTTAAAAAAACAAAACATTCAGCAACAAATTAACAAACATTCAGCAACTACCAAAAAAAAAACAAAAAACACACACATTCAGCAACTACCCAACAAATATGCAACAAGCATTCAGTAACTACTCAACAAATATCCAACAACAATCCAATAAACATTCAGCGACTACTCAACAAATATCCACAAACATTCAGCAACTACCCAACAAATATCCGGCAACCACCCCCGAGCGTCAACGTCACACGCAGGACGCTGCCCGGCGTCATAACCAGATGCTGTATCCGTTAAAGATGAGCTCACATCATAACTCGACGTCATCGTCATCGAACTGAGGGTCCCCGACGCTGTCCAGGGTCTGCGTGCTGATGCTGTGCCCGTTGCTGTACGTCTGTGTGGCGTTGGTGGATCTACTGTAGCCGCTGCTAAAGGAACCTGAGCTGCGAAGATGCCTGGACATTTCTAAATCTGGGGATGAGTTGAACAAACACACATTAAACAATTATCAAGGAGAATAAAGTGTGGTTATCTTTAAAACACACATTTGCGCACGCACGCACGCACGCATGCAGGCACGCACGCGCGCACACACACACACACACACACATACTTACACACATAAACACACACAATAAACACACACACACTACACACATTTCTTCATTATCAAGAACACTCCTTTTTCATCTCCCTGTTACAGTCTAGGGGTTACACGACTCTCTCCGTAATCCCGTATTCTCTTGTGAGTAACGTGAAGTTGCGCGAGAATCGGTAGCGGTTCTCTCCAAGTCGGTAACTTGCGGGGTATGTGAGCCGGTCGTTCAGAATGCAATGGCAAACTACTGAGCGTAATCTTGCCAAGAAATCAACAATCAGCTGAAAGATGCTGATGTTGACAGCGATGTCCTGTAAAGGATTTGCGAACCAAAAAATAGTTACTAGTGTGAAAAAAAAAAAAAAAATTGTAGATCTTTTGCACTTGCCACCATCAAGATTGCGTCATCTGCAAAGCGAAGGTTTAATAATAAAAAAAAAAATATTATACCCTCCAACTAGTATTCCTATTCTCTCATTGATCTTCCTCTCATTACTACTGTAAAGCCTCGATAATCCGTCCTAAAACAATTGCCAAAATCCGAAACCACAAAAACCGAGGCAATTATTTCCATATTATTCAATGTAAATTCAATTAATTAGTTACATACACTTCAAAATACATATCAAAATACATTTTTATAGAGAATAAATACAGTGTTTAATACTATTTTTCGTCCCCAGACTGAATTTACACCGTCGTCGTGGCTAGTAACATTGTGTATGCCAGTGCGACTCTTGAATTTTTCAAACCGTTCTCTGCTGGCCTTAACATCATTAAGTGCACTAGCACTTGTCCCAAGTATTTTCTTAATGAGATCGGTCTACAACCGTTTGGCCTTTTTCACATGTCATTGCCTCAGAAAGTGAATCACCATTTAACTGGTTTTGATTTATCCAAATTGATAATAACTGTTCGACATCTTCAATTGTTTGTGATCACTGTTTAGTTAGCACATTCATGGCCTTTCGCTACAGTAGCCTCCTTTATTCCTTCCTTATTTCGCCACAGTAGAACTTATCGTGGATGGCGACTTCCCGTACATGCGGCCGATTTCAACAATCTTAAAGCCGTTCTCGTATTTTATTATTAGCAAGTGATGCTTACACAACGAAAAACAGCGCCAAACAGAGTAAAAGACAGCGTGGGTCTCTTTATTTTCACAAAATTAGCAGCGAGGTCATGTGGTCACGCCGACGAAAGACAAATCTCTCTCTCTCTCTCTCTCTCTCTCTCTCTCTCTCTCTCTCTATCTCTCTCTCTCTCTCTCTCTCTCTCTCTCTATATATATATGTATATATATATATATATATATATATATATATATATATATATATATATATATATAGCCTGGGTTCACTGACATTAAGGAGAGTGACCTTAGTAACAATGCTAGTACATAGACAAGTGACCGGGCATGAGAAAGAATAGACGAAAGTTGGAGACAGTAAGTTAAGGGGTGTGAAGGGGTTTTCAGCCGGCTAGTGTGATTTCGGGAGAGATTCAGTTTTAGGCTGGGGAGTAATGTGGTGGGGAGCCCAGGGAGGACGGAAAGACAGTGGAAAACATTGACTGGGGGTCAGTTGAAGCTGAGACCGACTGAGGGTCGGATCGTTTTGGAAAGTTGAGTTTAGACCCGACTAGGAGGAGGTCGTGGTCTGAGAAAGTGAAGAATCGTGACGGAGTTAGGAAGAGAACTCCGCACTGTGAGTTTTCCAGGGATAGTGAGTGGAATTCGAGACCCAGAGTGGGTTACTTTGAGTCGGGCTTAGAGAGAGGCTAGTATACCTGTCGTGTTGGATGAGATTTAGTAGGCCTTGAGAGGCAGTGTTATTCGAAGTGTTCCATTGGGATGGAGATATATTCTGAGAGAATTATAGTTCCTGGATTTATATGTTACGTGTGTCCGTGTTAATTCAGAATTAAAGGAATATTATGTGCGCAAATTAACGCTTGTTCACTGAGTGATGGATGTGTGCTGCAGTGGTGACTTGTAGTGTGAGATCGGTGGATAGCTCAGCTTCCACTCTGCAGTGAGAGAAACGAAGCGTTAGACCCTAGACAACGACAAACCTCACTCTGTTGTCATTTAACATATATATATATCCATCATGTGCCATGCCGGTAGTGTGAGATCGGTGGATAGCTCAGCTTCCACTCTGCAGTGAGAGAAACGAAGCGTTAGACCCTAGACAACGACAAACCTCACTCTGTTGTCATTTAACATATATATATATCCATCATGTGCCATGCCGGTAAACGTGAGCGGTCATGATTCGCCATTTCACTCGATCACCAGAGTCGTTGATCAGCTCAGTGTTCTTGTCTTGACCATGCGAGATGGTCAAGCCATCCAGGTATTTACTTCTCTGTCTTCCCCTTGTTCTCTTCCCGTCGATCTTGCCAGTCGTCACCAAGTTCTCTTCTTTATTTCTTCTGATAACATGTCCCAAAAAATGTTGACTGTCTACGTCTAATTTTTCTAATCAGTTGAGGATTTTCATATGTTTCTTGTAGGACTTGGTCGTTGGTTTTTATGTCTGACCATGGTATTGTTTGCATTCTCCTCAGAAACCACATTTCCACAGCGATCAGATGTTTTTCAGCTTGACTGCTCATTGTCCACGCTTCATATTCATACAAAAGTACAGGCTCTAGATAGCAGCTCAATACTCTTTTTCTCGTAGGAATTGACATCTCTTTATTGTCAGTATGTGTTTCATTTTGCATCAGACTACCATCGCCATGGGGATTCTGCTCTATTCTCCTCAAGGCATCTCCCATCAGCTGTTATGACTGTTTCGAGATAATTGTACCGATTCACTTGTTTAAGAATATTTCCATTTACCTGTATATTACATTGTGGTATTCCGTTCTTCCCAGTGGCGACCACAATTTATGTCTTCTTACAATTTAATTCTAACCCTAGTTGTTTACTGTGTGCAACAACCGCATCTACTAAATGTTGCAGAAATGTTTCTTGTTGCTTCCGGTAACATGGTGACGACATAACGCTTCTTTCTTCAGCGGACACATTGTTTGTGTATTTCTTGGTAGGATGAATTGTTATTTCGTATTCGTTTTCTGAAGTTGTTCCAAAGAAAAAACGGAAGGCAGGTGCTGAATGAATTTTGAAGGCAGTCGACATATAGTAGTTCGTTATGGTCTCAAGTTTTGCGACGGTAAGCATACGATCTCTTTATCAAGACAATGGCTACGGCCACCAGGCTACCATGGTCACTGCCAAGAAGGAAAGCAACATCATGATTCACCTAATTACAGATCATCACAAGAAAAGGACATGGACACACACACACACACACACACACACACACACACACACACACAGACAGATAGATAGATAGATAGATAGATAGATAGATAGATAGATAGATAGATAGATAGATAGATAGATAGATAGATAGATAGATAGATAGATAGATAGATAGATAGATAGACAGGAAGGCAGGCAGGCAGACAGACAGACAGACAGACAGACAGACAGACAGACAGACAGACAGACAGACAGATAGATAGATAGATAGATAGATAGATAGATAGATAGATAGATAGATAGATAGATAGATAGATAGATAGATAGATAGATAGATAGATAGATAGATAGATAGATAGATAGATACTAGACGACCCGGCGCGGCTTCGCCCAGCTCCTGGCGGGGAGAGTCATTATACATTCAAATACATTTCTCTAAACGCACAGAGTACGCGATCGGCCCCTGCTCCCGTTCCCTTTCCCGTTGCTCGTCTGTTTCTGATGCTCCCGTTCCAGTTCCCGTTGCTCGTCTGTTTCTGATGCTCCCGTTCCCGTTCCCGTTGCTCGTCTGTTTCTGATGTTCCCGTTCCCCTTCCGTTGCTCGTCTGTTTCTGAAGCTCGTAATGCCTTTTTCTTTCGTGCTTGAGGAAAGATTGTTGATTTTAAACTAACTATTTAAGTTGGATTCGCGGTAGTGAGAACAACATCTGTATAAAATTTCATCTCAGCCTGATGGACCGTTCAGGAACAAACATTCTCCTCTACTATATATAGTAGAAGATATAGAAATATGGTTGATGGCCAAAAGATTGGAAGAGAACTATCTTCATTTCAATAACTAAAAAGGGCAACCTGAAACTACCGAACGTAAACTTGCCAAGATATCACGAACACCCAATAAATGCTGGGTTGACTGCGGCGTACTTCAAAGGATATGCAACTACCTTTCTCCCCCCCCCTCCCCCCCCCCAAAAAAAAAAAATAAACCATTATTCAGTATAGATGTCGAAGGGAAATAAAAGGATGAATTCGAAAATTTTCAAGTATCTAAAATAGATGCATTATTTTTATGAAAACTTTGAAGATGCCTTAAAGTTTTTATCACTTTGTTTATAATGCATATGACTGTAGATAACTTCTCTAAACAGTTTATACAACTTTAAGAAAAATACAACAATTATTTAAATTACATAATATAGCAATGTTACTAAAAGTAATGTCCCTTGATATAACAGTCCTTAAGTTTAGTCCCCTTGCAATATTTTAATTAATGTTTTTCTATTACGTACAAAACTGTTTTTAAACTAACTATTTCAGTTGGCTCCGCGAGAGTGAGAACAACATGTGTACAAAATTTCTCATTCGAGTGGACCGTTCGGGAACGCATAAAGGACAAACAAACAAATATATATATATATATATATATATATATATATATATATATATATATATATATATATATATATATATATATATATAGAGAGAGAGAGAGAGAGAGAGAGAGGGGGGGGGGGGAATTCGGTGACAAAAATACACACGCATGTACACATACATACGCTTTTGCTGTGTGCCAATGTGTCTGTTTGTGTGTAAGACACATGTGTGTAGATGTGTACTTACTCGGGAGACCATCATTCAATGATCCAGATTTAGGACGAGTATACACTTTAACAATAATAAAGGCTGATGGAAAGTGGTGTTTATCGAGACCTTGGTTAGATATGAATATTAGTGACTCACAGATAAGGGATTGGAACATATGATCACAGGTCGACAGGCAAGAGCGCTAGCCACAGTTCTATGCAACGGCTCCTACAGGTAGCCATAATGATTACTTACACAACATTTATACATGTAAAATATAACGCCTGCGGTACCTGTTACATGAAGGTAGGCACTTCCAGGGACAACAAAATGTAAAGATCATGCGTGGGTGCGCGCACACCTATACATACAAATACACATAATAAGCTGACAAAAACGCAGCACATTGTCAACGAAGATAAGAAAAATAATCCATGGATTCTACATTGAGCTCCATAAGACAGTCTGTAGAGGCATCCCTGAACATGAATAGAAAGGACATGGCTGGATGATGATTGGGAAATAGCTTGTGGATTAGACAAGAATGCCCAGCAAGCCAAAAGTAGCTGAGAAATCTAATAATGGATTTTTGACAAAGTAGAGGGAAAGACTGAAGGAATAATTCATCGGGGAAATAGTGTGAAGGAGAGGTCAGTTTTGTGGAACGTGTTTTTGTCGCCGTGAATAAAGCTGGTGCGTAATGTGTATGAGAAAGAGAAACAGATGGCTGAAGGCGGGAGACAACAACTCCAGAGATGATAGGAGGAGATAAATGGCATGTGGTGGATTTATCCCTGTCTCATTTATTTCTCTCTCTGTCGCTTTGTCATGTCCTGCTTAGTGTCTCACATCCTGTGCCAGCTATTTTGGCGTCTCATTCTGCTTGTTTTGTGCTAACAAATTGTCCTGTTATGCGGTGTCTCGCTTTATTTAGTTCTGTCTCTATAATTAACATGTTAGATGTCCTGTTCTGTTGTTTCATCTGATTTCTTGACTTGTGTCTTGTGTCTCGGTTTGTTCACTTGAAGTTAGTTACATGCCTGTTTATTGTATATGGGTTGGTTTCTGGCTCAGTGTCGTCTCTAGTATTACTTGTTTCCTTATTTTATAGTTTCTTATTTTATAGTTTCTTATAATTGCACTGCAGACGTGAAATGGAAATCAAAAAGAGAATAGGAATGGCCAAACATGCTTTCAACGGCATGAAATCAGTATTAACATCTAGAGAGATTAATAACGCATTAAAAATGAGAATTGTCAAATGCTACGTATATTCAACGCTACTGTAGGCGCGGAAGCCTGGACATTGAACAAGCAACTAGAAAGTCGCATAGAAACCCTGGAGATGTTGATATACAGACGAATATGTCGTATTTCATGGAAACAAAAAATGCAGAGGTCCTAGAAAAACTGAGAATGAAGAGAGAGTTGATGAAAGAAATAAAGAGGAGACAAGTGAAATATTTTGGTCACGTTAAAAGACATATTACTCTTATAAAAACCATACTGGAAGGCAAGGTTGAGGGCAAGCGAGCAAGAGGTAGACAACGATACAAGTGGGAGGATAACATCAAGAGATGGACGAACATCAGCCTGACAGAATGTACAATCAAGGCAAGAGACAGACAGTGTTGGAGATCCATTACAGCCAACCTTCATGGCAGAGACGGCACCTGATTTATTGATTGATACTGTGAATTTTCTTTATTGTACTGTTTCTTTATTATGTTTATTTAAAATTTGTATCATCCTGTTTCTTGCTTTGTGTTGTTTCTTACATTTTGTTGTTTCTTGTATTATGTTGTTTCTTATCTTGTATCGTTTATTACATTGTGATGTTTCTTGTATTATGTTATTTCTTTTATTGTGTTGTTTCTTGCACTGTGTTGTTTATGTATTGTGTTGTTTCTTGTATTATGTTATTTATTGTATTATGTTGTTTCTTGTATTGTCTTGTTGCCTGTATTATGTTGTTTCTTGTGTTATGTTGTTTCTTGTTTTGTGTTGTTTCTTACACTTTGTTGTTTCTTGTATTGTGTTGTTGCCTGTATTATGTTGTTTCTTGTATTATGTTGTTTCTTGTATTGTGTTGTTGCCTGTATTATGTTGTTTCTTGTGTTATGTTATTTCTTGTATTATGTTGTTTCTTGTATTGTGTTGTTGCCTGTATTATGTCGTTTCTTGTATTATGTTGTTTCTTGTTTTGTGTTGTTGCCTGTATTATGTTGTTTCTTGTGTTATGTTGTTTCTTGTTTTGTGTTGTTTCTTACATTTTGTTGTTTCTTGTATTATATTGTTTCTGGTTGTGTATCGTTTATTACATTGTGATGTTTCTTGTATTATGTTACTTCTTTTATTGTGTTGTTTCTTGCACTGTGTTATTTATGTATTGTGTTGTTGCCTGTATTATGTTGTTTCTTGTGTTATGTTGTTCCTTGCATTGCACTGTTTCCTGCATTATGTTTCGTTTCGTGCATTGCGTTATTTCTTGTATTTTGTTATATCTTGTATTCTTCTTCTTCTTCTTCTTCTTCTTCTTCTTCTTCTTCTTCTTCTTCTTCTTCTTCTTCTTCTTCTTCTTCTTCTTCTTCTTCTTCTTCTTCTTCTTCTTCTTCTTCTTCTTCTTTCGTTCGCTTGAAATATGTCTATAACTGCAGTGCTGTCTCTTGAATGAATTGAAATGTCTTTTTCAGTTCACACAGCGGTCCATAGAGTTTATCTTCCACTGTCGTCTCTCTAGGCCAGAAGGTTTGCCTAGATATGTTATATTTTGGGCAGTCTTGGAGTATGTGCTCTGCTGTCTGCGACGCCAATCCACATGTACACATGGTCGATTCAGCAATCTTGAATTTTGTATACATGTGGTTGCGTAATCTATTGTGCCCTGTTCTGAGGCGCAGAATAATGACTTGTTCTGGTCTATCCATAACGTGGTAGTCATCTTGAGCAGGTTTTGGTGGCTTTCTGACTGATTTGATCATTCTTTTCTTTTGGTGGTATGTTACAGGCACATCAGGCTGTTCTTCTTTGGCTCCTTCCTTAGCCAATTGATCAGCTCTGTCGTTTCCAGGTACTCCACAGTGGGATGGTATCCACTGTATGGTGACCTTATGCTGACTGCTAAGTTCAGAAAGTAGTGTCCTTAGTACTGGCAATTTCCCAGACAGGAGCGCCTCGCGTACTGATTTTGCATCTGTCAATAGCACCACAGGTTGTGTACCATTGCTGGTATTTAGTAATTTCTCTGTTGCTATCTTGATTGCCTCAATTTCAGCATCGTAGTTATGGCAGTACTTTCCTGTCGGTACTCTAGCTGTGTCCCTGGTATTATTTGGGTATTCTATGTACACTCCCGCTCCTCCATTTCGAACAGCATTTTGTGCTGACCCATCTGTGTAGACTCGGATCCAGAGGTCCTGTGGGTATTCTTCATCAAGGAAGCTGAGAGTGGCTGTTCTGCGCTGCACACTGTTCTGATCTTCCTTGTCAAATATTCCTCTCACTTTTGTCTGGATTTGTAATGATAGTCTATGCTCATCTTTCCATGGAGTTCGCTCTGGAATAGTTGTTAGGGGGATACCAACTGTGGGCAGATCGGTGGTTTCTCTGCAGAGTCGTTTGGCCTGGTGGATAAAACTACTTCTTTTCAACCGCCCCATAGCTAGGTTTTCAAATCTGTTCTTCATAGGGTGGCCTGGCAAGCTGAGGAACTTTACTGCTTGTATTAGCGTTTTCGTATCTCTGCGCTCACTCAGTGCTTGTGTCCTCCCCATCTTCTCCATTTCTACTATAGGGGTTGATCTCATCCCTCCTATGGTGACTCTAAGTGCTTGATTTTGCACTTTGTCCAGCTCTTGTAGTGTGGTTTTTGCTGCCGAACACCATGCAGTTGACCCTTGTATTATGTTGTTTCTTGTATAATATTATTTCTTGTATTATGTTGCTTCTTGTATTGTGTTGCTTCTGGCACTATGTCGTTTCTTGTATTAAGTTGTTTCTTGTATTATGTTGTTTGTTTTATTATGTTGTTTCTTGTATTATGTTGTTTCTTGTATTATGTTGTTTCTTGTATTAGTGATGTTTTCTTGTATAGGTGGTGTTCTTGTTTTTTGTCTTTTCCTGTAATGTGTTGTTTCCTGTATTATGTCGTTTCTTGTTTTGTGTCATTTTGTGTTGCGTGTCGCTGTTTCTTGTATTGTATTTTTTTTTTTACTTCCTATAATGTAGGAGAATTAGCCTATCGAAAGGCACCAATAACAGAAGGGGTACTCACTGACCCTTTCAATTTAATAGGTTTATCAACACTGAGGACAGAGTCCACTGCCATGTGTGCAGGGACACTAAGGGGAAACTGCAACATTATGCATCATAAGACACGCAACATTGAGCTCATGTCATGAGGCTCATGTCATTGGCCATATGTCATTGGGCTCTTGTCATTGGACTCATGTCATTGGCCTCATGTCATTGGGCTCTTGTCATTGGGCTCATGTCAGTGGGCTCATGTCATTGGGCTCATGTCATTGGACTCATGTCATTGGCCTCATGTCATTGGCCTCATGTCATTGGACTCATGTCATTGGGCTCATGTCACTGGGCTCATTTCATTGGACTCATGTCATTGGGCTCATGTCATTGGACTCATGTCATTGGGCTCATGTCATTGGGCTCATGTCAATGGACTCATGTCATTGGACTCGTGTCATTGGGCTCATTTCATAGAGCTTATGCCATTGGCCTCATGTCGTTGGGCTCATGTCATTTGGCTCATGTCATTGGGCTCATGTTATTTGGCTCATGTCATTGGGCTCATGTTACTGGGCTCATGTTATTGGGCTCATGTTATTGGGCTCATGTCATTGGGCTGATGTTATTGGGCTCATGTCACTGGGCTCACGTCATTGGGCTCATGTCATTGGGCTCATGTTATTGGGCTCATGTTATTGGGCTCATGTTATTGGGCTCATGTCATTGGGCTCATGTCATTGGGCTCATGTTATTGGGCTCATGTTATTGGGTTCATGTCATTGGGCTCATGTTATTGGACTCATGTCGTTGGGCTCATGTCATTGGGCTCATGTCATTGGGCTCATGTCGTTGGACTCATGTCATTGGGCTCATGTCATTGGGCTCATGTTATTGGGCTCATGTTATTGGGCTCATGTTATTGGACTCATGTCGTTGGGCTCATGTCATTGGGCTCATGTCATTGGGCTCATGTTATTGGGCTCATGTTATTGGGCTCATGTTATTGGGCATATATCACTGGGCTTATGTCATTGGGCATATATCATTGGGCTCATGTTATTGGGCATATATCGTTGGGCTTATGTTTTTGGGCTAATATCATTGTGCCCACTTGTGCAGTATTTTAAAGAACTCTAAGGGTCGTCGCTGTAGCTACCATGTTCGTGCTATGTCGGATACTTTCACCATTTGCTCAAAGAGACTGAGCCACACGCGACGAGCCCGGTGCAATTGAGTAGATCCTTTTACCTATAAACCCCTGTTATTCAAACAAACCTCAAACCTCTGATACCCGGAATAACACAAGCTGTGTTTGCTGATGAAATCTTCCTACCTGCAACACCCATTGTGTCAGTTGTGAGGGTGCCCTTACAGGGCTGACCATTTCCACTTGCCCTTTCTGTCGATCTAATAACTGCAATACAAATTTCCAAAATACTATTTCCAGAAGAGTACACGAAATAACGATCAGCTTGCGTGCTTCTCTTCATCAAGTATGATTAACTACCCGTATGGGGTTGCCCCATCTCAAATTTGATGACAAAATACCCCAAAAATCGGCGCTTGAAACGTTTCGCTGTCACTGGCTTTTCTCGATGTGACAGTGTAATTTGGACGCATTAAGCCTGACTGGCGTTTGCGTAAACTTGAAAGAAATCATGTGGACATTAAAACAAACATTTTCAGAATGAAGAGAAGATAAATATGTTTCTAATGTTATTGAATTCCCACAGACCAGGTCGCAGTGTGTTGACGAAATTAATAAATATGGCTGTATTTTGATACACAATCGATTCGACAAGAAGCCACGGCGATGATGTCATATGAACAAGGGTCATTCGAATTATAGGGTCTTAACGGAAGTCCTATTGCATATA
Organism: Cepaea hortensis; assembly: GCA_963921405.1. Taxonomy (NCBI): domain Eukaryota; kingdom Metazoa; phylum Mollusca; class Gastropoda; order Stylommatophora; family Helicidae; genus Cepaea; species Cepaea hortensis. The sequence goes on from OY992896.1 coordinate 55,137,703, forward strand.
GTAAAATATTATCGCAGCCGAGAACCGCAAAGGTTGGATAGTAGGGCCACATCCCTGGTAAAATTTTTAGTAGCAGTTTAGATTGGGCTGTCGTGTAACACATAATCATTACAGTGTGTTCAGAAATGTTTTGCCCCATATACAGTTTCATAACTCATTAAGTAATCAACTGAGGGAAATGATGAGATTTAGTATATAACTTCATCATTATATATACCCATCAAAATTGTATTTTGTTCTGGAGATTATACAGCAGGTATCAGTGTTTGTTTATATGCAGTATATAATTTACAGGCCATAAATGATGTGCATATTATTAAATGTAGTTTATCTTCACATGGATACATCAGTGTTCAATAATGAATATTATACGTGGTAAACGGGGAATTTCCTGGTGAGAAGCACGCTTAATAGTGGAATGGAAGTGTTCGGAGGTTACTGTAAAACATGTTTGTTAGCGTGAAATCAAAACATCAAATACATTTTGCCGCTTTCCGTGATTTTAGTTTTCTTAGGACCTATCAAAGACATATTCCTTGGGTAGGAGTAAATATAAGACGACAGGAACAGTTTCATAACGATGCAACATATATTATTCGAAACCATTGAAAGTGAATGCGGGCTAACATTTGTGAACGCTCTATAGAATTACAGAGTCCTAGCATATGTATCAAGTGCAATGTTCATATATTAACATATTATTACAGCTGAGAATCGCAAAGGGTTGGTGGTAAGGCAACTGTCATGGTAAAATTGTTAGCAAGACATATACTGTGTTATGATGTAACATAAACACATAATCACTAGAATCATAGAGTAATAACAGAGGTGTCATCTGAAATTTGCATATATTATAACATTACGGCAGCTGAGTAGGTTGGAGAATCGCAAAGGGTTGGTTGTAAGGCCGCAGCTCTGGAAAATTGTTAGGAGAAGAAGACCTAGCTATGGGTAGATAGAACCAACCATATAACTGTTGTCAAGCAAGTAATATTCTACTAAAATCATAATGGGAAGACTTCATAAGAAAATAAAAGAAGAGATTAACGTGGTTCAAGCCGGATTTAGACAAGGATGAGAAACAAGAGATCACATACTGAATATGCTTTTAACAATAGAGAAGTGTTGAACATTTAAATAAAATCTATTCTCATGTTTTGTGAATTATTCAAAGGCATTCGACTGTGTAAAACATCAGAAACTTTGGAAAATCATGAGGAAAATGGGCTTACCACCACATATAGTACAATTCATGATAATGTTCTATCTAGACCAACAAGCAGCGGTTAGAATAGATGGCGAGATATCAGATTGGTTTGACATGAAGAACGGGGTCCGTCAGGGCTGTGTGCGATTCTCAGCTGTAATAATATATACTCTTAAATATCGATGGTCATGAAATACTAGAGATTCGATATGTCAGAGACGCGATAAGGATACAGTATTAATATCAACATCAGAGAATGGTATAGAAAAACTAATAACACTAAACTAAAAGAATAGTGAACATCACAACTTATATCTTAACATAGCAAAAACTAAGATACTGCATACAGATAACACTAATAAGGATTTTAATATATATATATATATATATATATATATATATATATATATATATATATATATATGTGTGTGTGTGTGTGTGTGTGTGTGTGTGTGTGTGTGTGTGTGTGTGTGTTAATGAGGACAAATTTGAGCTGGTGGAAAATATCTTGGGTCATTAATTACCAACAATGGTTACACAATGGAGGAAATTTAAAAAAAAATGAAAATCTATTGCTCTCCAAAAACTAAAACAATTGAATAACACACGCACGTAAATTCTGAATAAATAGTAAACAAGATGAACAGCGCATAAATGCCTTTCAATATAAATGTTATGAACGAGTTCTAAGAATATCTTGGATACATAAGGGGAAAAAATCCGTACTTCAAGAGCTGAATATTGAAGAAGGTTGGCTACTAAAGACGATAAAACAAAGAAAACTGAAATATTTTGGTAGCTTAAAACGTCATAAAAGTTTAGAGAGGACAATCATAGAGGAATATTTGCTCAGGAAGTGAAGAAGACGAAGACCAAAATGAAGATGGGTGCAGGATGTGGCAGAAGATCTCGAGATGGGTGTGTCGGACGCGAGACATCTTGCTTATGACCGAGAAGTTTTCAGGACGGTTGTTATGGCAGTATTTTGATACACAATCGATCCGGTACAGTGGCGACGAAATTACGCGCTATTTTTCGGGGAGACGCTGTTAAGTGTTTTCCTGTGGATTTCCTGAGGATTTCATGTGGATAGTGTTTTCCTGTGGATTATGTGATGTTATTTTGTGTTCGTTTATTGGAAGTTTTCAAAAGAAGCCACAGAAGGCAGGTGGTGGATGAAATTTTGAGGGCAGACGACAGATATTTGTTGGTCATGGTCTCGAGTTTCGCGACGGCAGGCAGAGGATCTCTTTCGAGAGACAATGGTTGCGGTCATCCGGCCAGTATGGTCACTGCCATATAGGAAAGCAACGGAAAACTAACTCTTTGAAAGTGCCTAGTACATTATGATTCGCTTAAAGACTGATCATCGCAAGACAAGGACAGAGACATTAAAATTAGCAACATGGAACGTTAGGACGTTAAACGACCACGGAAAATTAGAGAACATAAAACAAGAAATACAAAGAGAAACAATTAATATTTTAGGCATGTGCGAAACGAGATGGACAGAAGCGGGCATCAAGATAGATGAAGAGTTTAAGATTATTTATTCTGGAGGTGAAGATCGACACATGGGGAGCGGCAATAATTTTGAACCGGAAAACATCAAAATCTGTTCAAGGATATTGGGCCGTGTGGGACAGAGTTCTACTAGTTAAATTGAGTGGCAGACCTTTTAGCATTAATGTTATTCAAGTATATGCCTGTCAAGGTCTCACTCATAGTTAAGTAGATAAGGGACGTAATAGAGAGAGGGAAGGAACATAGAAACAGGGGATGAATCGGAGGATGAATAGAAGAGACTCGAACATTCAAGTCCGAGGTCAAAATACGCAATACGCCCAGCCACAACCCAGTAGAAGCGTGAAAGGTGAAACCCTACGTAACGCACGCAGGGGCAAGCACACCGTGTCAAAACTCACGAGAGTAGAGGGCAGACGGCCACTGGACTTTGACGGGAAAGGGTCTAGCTTCTAGAGGGAGACAGAGGGACAGGGACTTACTTAGATCCTTTAAATATTAACGATAGATAGAGTTTGAAATGTTTGTGTATAGTATTGGAATGTTTTGCATAATGGATTTGTATGTAATACTATAACCATACACCGATATATTTTGTGCGAGAAGATTACTGCGACAGATATTGTAATAAACTGTAACGACGATAATCGAACTTAGAGTTCTGTCGTTTCTGTGTTCACACTATTCTACCTGTCTGAACCCGAGTTTCTCTATACCCATTTATGACACGTTGACAGGTAAAATACATGGGGGATCCAGTCCGTTTTGGCAGTCCCAAGACATTGTCAAATATCAATTAGAAATAATACATTGACGGGTCTTGGTGTAGCCAAGTAAAAACTAAAACTATACACGACAATGACAAAGTCTAGACACTATACAGCAAAATACAATTCTGTTACACTGTGCAGTCTACTGTGTCTCAAAATATACACGTATAATGCTAACTCTCACTATAAACATGACTGTCAAAGACTGAAGCAGGAGGCAGGAAGCCTGCCTCATGATAGAACACCACCGGGACGTGGCGTCAACCTCAGATAGATTAGAGGGAACACATTGCCCGGGATCAGGGCAGGATAGATGATAGAAAAGGGGGACTATTAACTAGTCCTCACACGGAGGCGTTGACCAGATAGTTAGCACTACTGGTCACGACAGAATCACGCCTGCGTGATGCCACGATTGTCACTCAAACCAAAGACAGCTAATAGAAGCGTGCTAACTGACCTAGCACGCAAAGAGCCGAAGGACGCATGAAGGTCCTTCCGCGTGGCGTGTAGCGACGCGAGTGAAGGAAGTCAGACTGGGGACTGACTTTGTAGTGTGCACATCGTATAGAATAGATATGTGTTTTTCGTATAGCCTAGTAGATAGAGATTAGCTATAGGGTTTAGGAAAACTAGTGATAGAGAATATTGTGACTTTATGTGTGATTAGATAGCGACTGTTTTGCAATTGTAAAGAGCCAACGGCAATAAAATGTACCATTTCATTCCTCGCACACGACTTGCAAGTTTCTTGTATGGTGTGGGAGAAGTAATCCGATGATGCCTGAAACATGAGTTGTTGACAGGCAATAGGATTAAATGTGGTGTCAGAAGTGCGGCTTGAACCTGAGTTCAAGCTATAACACTTACCCACGGCTCTAGACTAGGGTTACAGATAGGATATTACAAAGATTAAATGTTTAATTTGTGTCAGTGACGATGACGTATGCAGACTAGATCGAGTTGCCAGCAGAATTGTGCCTATCGTGATGAAATAATGTTTATTTGTGCTTATTAGAATGTTATATATTTAAATAATGTGTTTTTCAAAGTTGTAAGTATTCATATTATGTTCTTCTTTCATTTATTTATGTAATTATTTATTTGTTTTTGAATAATTGTCAAAAATGATTCATGGCGGAGCAATACAGAGGTCAGCGACAGTATTGATTTTTGCAAGCTAAAAATAGCGCTGCGCCTGTGACGTGGCACGATTGACAAACAGTTGGGCCTCGCCATTTGGAATCAGCATTTCAGTGTTGACAAACTGCCAAGCTACTGCCTGCCCGAATCTTCACGATGTATTAACTATTATTTGTTTATTTAAGTTAGAGAATGAATATATTTATTTATTTACACATTATTATTATATTTATATTTATTTAAAAGCAGTTATTGATATTTTTTCGTACTTTTCTATTTGTTTACCGTCACGAGGGCACTACTTTCGGCTATGCAAATTAGATTTTGTCTGCACCATACTTCCATAGATTAAACTAGGTTAGTAACGAAAGACATATTACTGTAGAACGAAGACAGGACATTGACATTAAATTTGTTCGTGGGCATGTCAGGGTCATTGTACCAATTTGTCAAAACTCTATTTTTCGTTTACGAGTTGTTAATTGTTGCTGCTCTGTAACCAGGGTGCACTACAGCTGATAGATAACGTGAGTGTGTGCCGATGTGCCAAACAAGGTGACCTGAGTAGAAAACTCGTGTGTATTCTGGGGTGCCAAACAACGGGAACGGTGTTGCTGACGTGTTGTTCCTTGTTCTCGGGAACATTAAGATGAGTAAAACCTACGTTTTTGGCATGCATTGTGATTAATAGTGCATCTCTTTTTCAGCGTGTATTGTATGAACAGACTTTGTGCTCTAATTTTTTGGAGAATACAATTTTCCAGAATGTAAACAAAGAGTACGATTTGTAGTGCTTAGATATTAAATAACATAGAATATCAAAGAAAAATAACTAATTGAAACAGTCAGTTAAAGTCAACGCAAGCCAATTCCCCAACAACATGGCTACTCTAGCTGACTTCATTAAAGCAGGCAAAGAATTGCAATACACAGGTAAAGAGCTAGAACAATATGCGGATCAAAAGTTTAAAGAAGCAAAAGAGGCTGAGAGAAATGAACGAGCACTAGAAAGACAACACCAAAAGGAGATTGCAGAACTAGCGGAAATAACAAAACAAAAACATCTAGAAGATGACAGACAGATTAAACAGAAAGAACTAGAATTAAAGCAAAGGCAAATAGATCAGGAAAAAGAATTAAAGCAAAAGCAATTAGATCAAGAAAGAGAACTAAAGCAAAAAGAGATAGATGAAATGGCAAGGGTTAAGGAAAAACAAATACAAGTAGAATCAGAGACACAGTTAAAGATGAAAGAGATGGATGTAGACTCACACGCAGAGATCTCTGCCACTAAACTTAAAAGTCAACAAGAAGAAAATAAGTTCAACAAATACAAAAATATTATCAAACCATATTGTAAAGACGATTCAATATCTGCGTGGACAGAAAATGTCGAGTATCAGTTTAAATATCACCAAGTTCCTTTAGAGATGTGGGCTATGATTTATATGAAGAACCTGAGTGGTGAGCCCCTTAAAGTGATAGAATCTATACCAACCGATCTTAGATCTGACTACCAATACATCCGTGATAGGATTATGCAACACTTTTTACTTGATGCCCCTGGGTATCAGGTTGAGTTCTCAAATTTAAAACCTAAACCTACTGAGACTTTCATTGACTACGTCTCAAATGTTCAAAGTGTACTAAATAGGTGGCTTAAAGCAGCTAACATAGGAAAAGACTTTGATAGATTGAAAAACTTAATAACTATGGATAAAGTAATATCCACGATACCATCCTCTTTTGCTAAATTTTTGCAGCAGTCAGACATTGAAACCATAGAACAGTTTGAAAAGAAAGGGTCGGCATATTTTTCTTCAAACAGAAATATTTTTAAGACTTCAAATGACTCTGAAATAGTTTCCTTTGTAAAAGATCAATCTAAAAACTATCAGAGCAATAGAAAACCATTTAATAAATTTGACAAGAAAGATAGAAAAATTTCAAAATGTATCCACTGTCAACTTTTACATGACACTTATTCAATGTGTGACAAATCGCCAGGTTATCCGGCACATCTTGAAAATGTTATTAAGAAGCAACAGAACAAAAGATCTGCATACCGGCGTGCCATTAAATGTTTTTTTTTGTTCCAGCTACGGCCATTATTCAAATAAGTGCCTAGGCCGCCAAAGTATGAAAGCCAACAATGCTATTTTACTTGATACATCTTCTGATAGTGGTAGTGAGACTGAGTTTGATGTTAAAAATGAATTACCTGTTAACCAAACGGAAGAGGTGTGTTGTGTAAACGATATGTTGAGTTTTGACAGTTGTGAGCGATGTCACCAATTTCATGCTGACGGAAAATTAGAATGTGGACATACAGTTCCATTCTCATCTGAGAGTGTGAATGCAGCCTTAGCCTCCAGAGGCAATTTAGAGTTCCACAATGCAATGGTCAATGATAGACCATGCCAATGTTTGCTGGACAGCGGTAGTACCCTTATTGGTCTCAGAAAGGAACTGGTGAGTCAAGAGGATTATACAGGTGACTCTGTCAAATGCCGAACCTTTTCGGGTAACATTAAAATTTACCCTTTGGCCAAAGCCCGTATTAACACTCCTTTCCTTTCGGGTACATTTACTTGTGCTGTACTTGACAACCCTTGTACTGATTTAATTCTGGGTTGCTTACCCCAACTAAAACAATGTACTAGCGATGAAATAACTGCATGGAACCAACTGAATGCAGTTAATGCAACAACCAGAGCAGACACTATAAAACATCAAGACACGCTACAAGATGAGAGACTACTGGTGCTTTCTCCATCTAGCACAGATGATACCAACAGACAAAAATTAATAGAACAGCAGAAAGCTGATCCTAGTTTGTCTCCTTATTTAAAAGTATTGAAAGAACGAGCCAAAGTGACAAAGAACGCATCATGGTTCTTCAGATTAAATAATGGCATCCTTACTAGATATTATACTACTGGTAACCATGAGATTCAGCAAACGGTGTTACCTGTACAACATCGCATAACTGTGCTAAAGATTGCACATGAGTCACCGTTTGCTGGCCATCTTGCATATGACAAAACCAGGGCCAGAATTCAGGCTCATTTTTATTGGCCAGGTTTTTGCAATGATATTAAATTATTTTGTCGTTCGTGTAATGTCTGTCAACAGTTAGTACGAAAGGGTAAACATGCTACAGCTGAAGTACAACCTTCTACACTGGCTTCTAGGCCATTTGAGAGTGTGGCGGTAGATATTGTTGGACCCCTGAATCAGGTGTCCAGCAAAGGAAATCGCTTCATATTAACGATGGTCGACCTATGTACAAGGTGGGTTGAGGCAGTAGCTTTGAAGTACATCACCTCCAAAGATGTTGCCAATGTATTTCTACACCTGTTCTCACGATTCGGATTTCCACGGACCATTTTATCCGATCGTGGAACTCAATTCATATCGGCTGCAACGCAAGCCCTTACAAAAATGTTAGGGATTAAACAACATTTCACGACAGCGTACCATCCAGCCAGCAATGGGATAGTAGAAAAAATTAATGGAGATCTTAAACATATGCTGGCTAATGTAACAGCAGAAAACCCAGCTGATTGGGATACACTGTTACCAACAGTGCTGTTCGCCTATCGGGAGATTCCCCATTCAAGCACGGGTTTCTCACCGTTTGAATTAGTGTACGGGGCTAACCCACGTGGACCCCTAACCATTTATCATCAGGCAATAACGAATTCTATTCAAATTCCCGAACCAAAAACACCTTATGAAATGGTGACTGAAACACGAGATAAAATCATGAAATCGTGTATTATAGCTAAGGCAGCTTTGGAGAGGAAGGGTCAAATCTACCGCCAATATGCCAACAAAGGGGCGAGAACAATTGAACTTGAACCAGATCAAGACATACTTCTCTTGCTTCCTGACAAACGAAATTTATTATTGACTTCATGGCAAGGGCCATTCAAGGTGGTACGTAAAATTTCAGATGTTGACTATGAAATATCAATAAACGGACACTTACAGATATTCCATGTCAACATGATGAAACCTTACTATTCACGACAAGAGACAGAAGTAGAGACAGACGAACACAGTGCACCCACACCTAGTGATCAGACGACAGACATACACAACGCAACTACACTAGTTAGCGAGACTGGCATATCCGACGAGCATACACTTAGCGAGAATACAGAATACACACTTAGCACCACCACCGTACTGAATCAGGTAGACGACGACGGAATGGAACTACCAGTTCCTATTGTAGACAAGACTGCTACATTAGATAGCATACATATAGAACAGGGACTAACAGACAGTCAACGACGACAATTAGTAGAATTAGTGACGGAATACAAAGACATATTCTCTGACATTCCAGGTAGGACGGACAGAATCGAACACTCCATTCTTCTTTCGGACTCTAAGCCTATTAAATGCAGGCCGTACTCAATCCCACTAAGCTATAGGGAAAATCTAAATAAGGAAATTCTGAATTTAGAGGATAGTGGGATCATCCAGAAATCCACCTCTGAGTACTCTTTTCCAATTGTTCTAGTTAAGAAGAAAGATTCTACAATTCGTCTGTGCGTGGACTATCGAAAGCTCAACAACGTCACCAAGATCGACGCAGAGCCAATTCATTCCTGCGAAGATCTTATTCTTGACATGTCCACCTCCAAAATCTTTTCTAAATTAGATCTCACTAAGGGATATTGGCAAGTCCCTATGAAGTCTCAATCCATCCATCTTACTGCTTTTTCAACACCTTTAGGACTTTACGAGTGGCGTTTTCTTCCTTTCGGACTTCGAAACGCTCTTGCCACTTTCGTACGCTTAACTAGAGATCTACTTCATGGAGTGACGAATACAGTGACCTATATAGATAATATATGTGTCCATACTGATGACTGGACAACACACCTACTGAAACTGAGACATGTCTTTAATAGGTTGCGACTCTTCGGGCTCACCGTCAAACCGAGCAAAGTCGAATTGGGCCTAAAAGAAATTGATTTTTTGGGTCATGTCATTTCTCAAGGTCAACTAAAGACTGACCAGAAAATTATTACCAAAATTATGAATCTGACCATGCCTACCACCAAGAAACAGGTCAGAAGCCTTTTGGGGTTAGTGAATTACTATAGTAAATTTATTCCAAATTTAGCGGAGATTACAAGTGTATTTTCCAATGTTTTAAACGCTTCTGTAAAATTGGATGTCAAAGATGCATTATTAATTTCTGCATTGTCAAAATTGAAAATTTTGTTTAGTAATGTTCCAATCCTCCGCTTGCCTAATCCAAGGCTCGTTTATTATCTTAGGACAGATGCCAGCAGGATCTCCATCGCTGCAGTACTAGGCCAATTTTATGAGGGCATCTTCCATCCGATTTGCTACGTGAGCCGTAAGATCACACCCACCGAGTCCAGATATTCCATATCCGAGTTGGAAGCCTTAAGCGTCATCTATGCGGTGAGAAAGCTGCATCGATTTCTGTCGGGTGTGCACTTCATTGTCCAGACTGACAACTCCCCAATAACGGTCATACAGAGTGGTGTACATCGAAATGACCGAATATACAGGTGGTCGCTAATACTACAAAATTACACCTTTAGTATAGAACATATTAAGGGGAAAGATAACATCTTGGCTGATACCCTTAGTCGACCATCTGATGTAGCAATACCAGAAATTTCCACATAAGAGTGTAGAGTAATAGATGTTAATTTAGTGCAGTCAAATATTCTATGTGAAATATGTTAGAAATACATGAATATTATGTGCTGAACTAAGTACCAAAAACATTGACCTGCTATGTGTCCGTAGACATCAACAGTAAGAACTTTACTCTGGGAAGAAATATATCACCTTGTGAACTAGGACAGCTTATTACTTGCTAAGCTCCATATATGTTCCTGTGAATTAGTTGTGTCAAACAGAGAAAAACAGTGTCAGATGATTATATACATACAGACACGAAACCAGTGGTCTACTTTACAAACGAACTCTACAGGTGCAATACCCATAGAACAAATATGACTGTGTAATGGATTTCAAATACCCAGAACAATTGTATAGATATTATGCCAATGAAAGCATGTTTCTGAACATTAATGGCAACGACTAACCTGAGGTATTTAAAGACCATGTATATATTAACTTAATGTGATATGTATCATAATGTTTTAATATAGTGATACAATATAGATAGATTATGTCATTTTAATTTATATTTAGAGTTAGACAATATAATATTTTTCATTTTTTTTTTGGTAGATAGATTATTAATTTGCCCATTTATTTAGCTTTAAAAGTAGATTAGGATAGTAATTTAAACATGACAACTAATTAGAAGAAGTTTAGATATGAATAGTATCATTCAGTTTATTATAGTTCACTTTGTTTCATTCCATTTGATTCCATTCCATCTTAACCAATCCATTTAACAAACGTTATCATTTAGTAGTATGATTAGGTTACACCATAATAGAATAGAAATATTATACACTTAAAGATACATCATTTTCACCATATAGAATAAGAATATCAATCATATAGTTTGTTTCATTTAAAAACATTAGTTAGAATATGTTATATTTCACATCACCCATTTTAGAAAGGGACGTAACTTATTACATTTCACATTACCCATTTCACAAAGAGACATAACTCATCTCACATCAATTTCATTTCACATAGGTAAATTATATCCCTTAAATTGGATAAATATTAGGAGTAATGTAAGCTTATTTTAGGATTAATGTGACAGATAGATTAAAATAGGCAACGCATTAAATGTATATTTATAGAACTAGTATTAGTATGTCAGTATTTAGAGTAATATTTCAGTAGAATAGAGTGATTAATAATACCAGGGTACAAACCATCAACCCTTTTTTCTTACATGTAAATATGTTGTAAATACTTGACGTGTGCAACGGTTGATGCACAGTCATTAGGCTCAACTCTGTCAAACTGAGCCAAGCTTGTACAGTGTCACTCCGGGGTTTTTAAATAACTATGAGAGTGAAAGTTATGTGACAGAAATGAAGGTAAAAGATGTGTGACAAAGGTGAGGGTGAAAGATGTGTGACAGAAATGAGGATGAAAGAAGTGTGACAAAAATGAGGATGAAAGATGTGTGACAGAAATGAGGATGAAAGAAGTGTGACAGAAATGAGGATGAAAGATGTGTGACAGAAATGAGGGTAAAAGATGTGTGCCAATAGTGAGGGTAAAAGAAGTGTGACATAAGGGAAGGTGAAAGATGTGTGACGGAAGTGTGAAAGTGAGAACAAATGTAAAATATACAGGAGAGAGTGAGAACAGTCAGCGGATTTTTCTGCCGCTCAACAAGACTTTTTATTTTTGTTGCCGTCAAAGGTTGGTTTCAATGTTGGAAATGTGTTGTAATGAATGTATTTTGTGTAGTTTAGTTTAGGACCTTAGTGAAAGTATTTTGAGTCTCATAAGACAGAAACGTAGTCACAGATTTGTATTATACACATGTTTGTGACCACAGTTAAATGAATTATGGCACTTGAAAAACTAACGTACATACACATGATAGTTAGATACACATGTTAGAGGGTAGATTATACGTTTAATTACATCCAAACACACAAACAACCAGAAAAACAAACATATAAATTGCATACACTTTTATTAGATCAAAGGGAGATGACTCCGGGTCAGGGGACATAATAGACAACGAAACACTAACTTAACAGTGAAATATGACTTTACACGCGGAAGCGAGATAGGTAAAGCCTGTCGCTCACAGCTTGTGTAATGGTTGTTTAATATTATATGGGGGACATGAAGCAATTCATGTGTTGACCTTAAGAAAGTCAACTTTGTATGGGTAGTGAGTTAATTTACTATTTGAGGGCAGGTCTTATAAGACAACGGTCCGGTTCAGACATACCTCTAATTAATATAATATTGCGATTGAGAAGAGGGCTCACGCCAACCAGACAAGTTTGTGGCGATTGCCAGTAGCCAAGTAAAGTGATGCTACATTGTGACATTGGTCAGTAGGTCTATTGAGTAGCCCAAAGCCAGGTTATCTACAGTCTTTGACAAAAATTAGACACACTAATTTTTTGAGAAACCTCTTGCGTCACAACCAATGAGTCAAAGTTGATGACGCAACACAGGAGGGGAGGGTGTGTGTCAAAGACTGAAGCAGGAGGCAGGAAGCCTGCCTCATGACAGAACACCACCGGGACGTGGCGTCAACCTTAGATAGATTAGAGGGAACACATTGCCCGGGATCAGGGCAGGATAGATGATAGAAAAGGGGGACTATTAACTAGTCCTCACACGGAGGCGTTGACCAGATAGTTAGCACTACTGGTCACGACAGAATCACGCCTGCGTGATGCCACGATTGTCACTCAAACCAAAGACAGCTAATAGAAGCGTGCTAACTGACCTAGCACGCAAAGAGCCGAAGGACGCATGAAGGTCCTTCCGCGTGGCGTGTAGCGACGCGAGTGAAGGAAGTCAGACTGGGGACTGACTTTGTAGTGTGCACATCGTATAGAATAGATATGTGTTTTTCGTATAGCCTAGTAGATAGAGATTAGCTATAGGGTTTTGGAAAACTAGTGATAGAGAATATTGTGACTTTATGTGTGATTAGATAGCGACTGTTTTGCAATTGTAAAGAGCCAACGGCAATAAAATGTACCATTTCATTCCTCGCACACGACTTGCAAGTTTCTTGTATGGTGTGGGAGAAGTAATCCGATGATGCCTGAAACATGAGTTGTTGACAATGACATTGACGTAAAATGACAAAATACTAATGTTTTTTCTCTGATTTGTCCAGGAAACATCCAGTGAAGCAGACAGCGATATTACTGAGGAAGCTTCATTTAAATCAGCTTAAGTCCCATAAATTTAATATAAATTGTATCTCTAAACGATACTCATTTCTTGTTCACATGTAAATTTTGTTTGCTATTGACATATATTTGTATTTTTGGTATACTTAATATATTAAGGGGCGTAACCAAAAGTTGTATAACATAAATTTTGTCAAAGGGAATTAATCTCCCAGAAATAATTATTGTCAAAATGTAGAAAATGTCAACACTGGAAAAGTGCATTGAGCTAGGGCTAAAGCTGGGTTATACAGCAGACAAATTAGCGGAATGGAGTCAGAAAACACATGCAGAAAATCTAGTGAGAGAAGAAAAAGAACAGGAAAGACAGGAAAGGGCGGCAGAACGAGAACAGAAGAAATTAGAAATGGAAACAGCCGCGACCAACAAAAAAGCAGAGCTCGACGCGGCCAACAAAATGCAGAGCTCGACGCAGCCAACAAAATATTAGAAATCGAGGCTGCTATAAAACAGAAAGAAATTGAGTCACTAACACAAATAAAAGTTAAACAACTAGAAATAGACTCAAATGTAGAAATTTCAATGAACAAATTGAAAAGTAGAGAAGAAGAACAGAAGTATAAAAAGCTTAAAGGGAACGTTAAACCATTCTGTTCCGGCGATTCGGTTGGCGCCTGGTGAGAAAACTTTGAATGTATCATGAGATATCACGAAATTCCAAAAAAGGATTGGGCAATGATCTACATCAGAAATTTGGCTTTAGAGCCATTGAAGGTAATTGAAACCATCCCTCAAGACTTAGGAAATACTACGATTACATTAAAAGTAGAATAATGCAACACTTTTCCTTAGATGCCGCAGGATACCAACTACAATTTGCCAAACTATGTCCTAAGGCCAACAAAACCTTCATAGATTATGTTTCAATGGTACAGGACGTATTCAATAAATGGATCAGCTCAGCTAAAGTCGACAATAGCTTCGACAAGCTTAGAGACCTAATGATCATAAACAAAATTATTACATCCTTGCCAACATCTTTTTCAAAATTCCTACAGCAGAGCGATTGTCAGACAATTCAAGATATTGAGAAAAAGCGGTCTGCATTTTTTACAGCAAATCGCTATATTTTTGTGTTAAATGATAGCCAGAATGAAGTATCAGCTGCTATAAGTGTAAATAAATTCAAACCATCTCAAAATAAGTACAAACCAAAGCCAAAGTACTCGCCATGCAAGTACTGCAAATTGGCACATGAACAATATGCAAGGTGCGATAAATCACAAAACTATAGTCACCATTTAAATATGATGGTAGAAAAGCAAAAAGCCAAACGAACAGAGTTCAGGAGAGCGGTGAAATGTATTTTTTGTAAATCGTACGGCCATTATTCAGGACATTGTGAAGATCGTAGGATGATAAAATAAACAAATGCTGTATTAGTTGACACGTCAAGTTAGGATGAGAATGAAAGTGGAAATGAAAGTGAGCATGAAGTAGTCAATGCCTTAGAAGTTATTGACATCTTTGATTATGATGGATGCAATACATGCAAGAAGTTTCAGTTAGATACGTCCCTTGAGTGCAGCCACACTATACCCATATCAAATGAAATGGCCAATGCCGCATTAGAATTCAAAGGCAAACTTCAGTTTTACAAAGGGTTTGTCAACAACAATCCTTGTAAAATAATGCGGGACAGTGGGTCGACCCTTATTGGAGTTAGAAGAACATTTGTTAAAGACAGTGACTATATAGGGGACTTTGTAACATGTCGTACATTTGCAGGGAATGTCGAAAGATACAAAAAAAAGCAATGGTTGAAATTCATACACCATTTATGTTAGGACGCGTATTATGCGCAGTGCTGCACGACCCATGTGCATATATAATTGTAGGGCACCTTCCCAAAGTAAATTTTTTTTAGATAATGACATCAGAAAATGGGAAGAGAAATATTGCAAAGAGAAACCAGTCAATAATCCCACGACACCTGAAAGGAATTTCGTCCCTCAGAATGACAAAATTCCAAGGGAGACCACCAGTGACAAACCGCCAAAAACAACAAGCGAGGTGTACTATACAGGTGCCGCTCAAACCATAACTGAGGTCACTTTAACAAACAAAACCAGCACCGGTTTACACGATGACCCAACATTATCTCCAACAGACTGTGTTATCAGTTCACAAGACTGTCATCCTGCAAATGAAGCAACATATAAAAGAAGACAGCAACGCAGTTACTAGATCAATAACTCAGAAAAGCCGTAATGACCAACTTAATGAGTCGTTACAAATTGTTTCCCCTGAAACAACCATCAGTGAGTTCAGTCGAGAACAAAAATCTGACCCATCGCTAACAAACTATTTTCGATTAGTAGGCTTGAAATCAAAAGTAACTAAAAATGCTTCCTCGTGTTTTAGATTAAATAACAGCATTTTGAAACGAATGTATACCACAAATTATATCACATTACAACAAGTTGTATTGCCTAAAGAACATCGTGTAAAAGTACTACACATAGCCCACGACTCACCTTTCGGCGGGCACATGGGCTACGAAAAAACTAGGGCTAAAGTCCTGAGTCAGCTTTACTGGCCAAAGTTTTGCACTGATATAAAGAATTACTGCCGGTCATGTGAGATCTGCCAAAAATTAGTCAAAAAAGGAAAGCACCCAACTGCAGAGGTTCAGGCAACTAAAACAGACTCAAGACCATTTCAGATGGTTGCTGTCGACCTGGTAGGACCTCTTAATCGTTTTTCAAATAGAGGCGATCGATTCATTCTTACACTAGTTGATTTTTGTTCACGCTGGCCAGAAGCGATTTCACTAAAATCAATCTCCTCTAAAGATGTGACTGATGTATTTTTACAACTGTTTTCCCGTTTTGGCTTCCTTGAAACAAACTATCAGACAGAGAGCCACAATTCATTTCTACCGCCACACAAGCAGTAACTAAGTTACTCGGCATCAAGCAGTGTTTTACCAGTCCGTACAGACCATCCGCGAATGTAATTTGCAAAATTAAATAGGGATATCAAACACATGCTTGCTAAGGTGACAGCTGAAAATCTAGCTGATTGGGATACATTACTCCCAACAGTGCTGCTCGCCTATAGAGAAGTGCAGCAGGCGAGCACTAGGTTATCCCCCTTTGAATTAATATATGGGGCGAACCCTAGAGGTCCACTCTCAATTTATAGAGAACTGTTAACCAAATCTTTAGCCACCCAAGTACCGGTCTCCACCTACGACAAGGTAACTACGACAAGGGATAAAATCATGAGATCCTGTATTATTGCCAGAACATCTTTACAGGAGAAGGGTTTTACATATAGGCAATATGCTAATAGGGATGCAAAAACTATAACATTAGAGCCCAACCAAGATGTTTTATTGTTGTTACCAGATAAGAGAGATTTACTCTCCACATCGTGACAAGGGCCAAATAAGGTTATCAGAAAGATTTCTGAAGTTGATTATGAGATCAGTGTGAATGGGAAGTTGAAAATTTTTCATCTCAATATGTTAAAACCCTACTTTCCCAGAATACTTCCGGTATAATGGCGACAAGATGAATCGTTACTTTTCGGAGGGACGCTATTTAGTGTTTTTCATTGGATTTCGTGTGATTTCCTTTGGATTCCCCGTGAATAGTGTGTCCCTGTGGATTATGTGATGTTATATTGTGTTCCTTTTATTGGAAGTTTTTCAAAAGAAGCCACGGAAGGCAGGTGGTGGATGTAATTTTGAGGGCAGCCGACAGATATTTGTGGGTCATGGCCTCGAGTTACACGACGGCAGGCAAAGGAACTCGTCTTGAGTCAATGGCTGCGGTCTCCGACCAGTCAGGTCACTGCCATAGAGGAAAGCAACGGCAAACTACCTCTTTAAAAGTGCCTAGTATATCATGATTCGCTTAAAACCACAGATTACTCACAGGAACATTGAGGATAAAGTTGAAGAAAGTCAAGTATATAACAGGAAACACTAAATATGATTTGGGTACATTGAGTAATGACAAGGAAATACAAATCAAATTCAACATAGAAGTACAGAACAGATTTGAAATTTTGTCTGATCTAGAGATCCTATTACAGGATGTGGATGATCAATGGGAAACGTTGAAGAATTCAATCAATGTGGCTGCAGAAACAACTATTCCAAAATTAAAGAAGGTGGGTCGTAAGAAATGGATGACTGAAGAAATTTTACACCTCATGGAAACAAGAAGACTCAACAAAAATAATTCTGTCAAATATGAAGAAATTCACAGACAAGTCAGAACATTATGTAAGGAGGCAAAAGAAGCATGGCTTGAGGAAAAGTGTTTAGAAATTGAAAGCCAACACAACAGTCAAAATACCAAATTAGTGCACAAAAGAATTCAGGAGCTTACTAATAAAAGAACAAGTACATCAACAGGGTGTCTAAAAACTGAAGATGACAAAATCATAATAGAAAAAGACCAGATTCTACAGGTATGGCAAGATTATATTAAACACCTTTATGATGATAACAGAGACGAACAGTATGATATTAGATTTAATAATGAAGGACCGCCAATTTTGGAGATGGAGGTTCGAAATGTTCTTAAGCATATGAAAGCTGGCAAGGCCCCTGGTGCAGATAACATCACATCAGAAATGATTAAAGCTTTAGAAGAATTTGGACTAGTTCAAGTCACCAACTGGTGAACACATTATATGATACTGGAGATATACTTCCTGAATTATGTAACTCTATATTTATTGCAATCCCAAAGAAATCGGGAACCTTGGAATGTGATCAACATAGAACAATTAGTATAATGAGTCACATCACAAAGATTTTGCTAAGAATTATCATGCAAAGAATGAGGAAGAAGATACAACCTGAAATAGGGGAAGAACAATGCGGGTTTGTAGAAGGAAAGGGTAAAGTAAATGCTGTGTATATGCTGCGAACAGTTATTGAACGTGCTATAGAAGTAAACAAGGATATACATCTTGCTTTATTGACTATACAAAGACTTTTGATAGCATTAGACATGTCAGCATGGTGGATATGCTTGCAGATCTACAAATTGATGGGAAAGACATTAGACTTATAAAAAACATATATTGGAAACAACAAACTGCAATAAGGGTTGATAATGAAGTGGGACAGTATCAGCCAATTAAGAGAGGTGTTAGGCAGTGATGTGTGATGTCTCCAGATCTTTTTTCCCTGTACAGTGAAAATATTTTCAGAAATATAGAGGATATAAATGGAATCAGCATTGGAGGACGAAACATCAATAACATTAGATATGCAGATGATACAGTATTGATTGCAGACAATGCGCAAGACCTGCAACAATTAGTAGATGCGGTTGTTGTACATAGTGAGCAACTGGAGTTAGAATTAAATTGTAAGAAGACTCAGTTTATGGTCGTCAGTAGGAAGGAAGAAGTGCAACAATGTAATATACAAGTAAATGGAAATATTCTTCAACAAGTTAATCGGTACAATTATCTTGGAACAGTTATAACATCTGATGGGAGATGTCTTGACGAGATTAGAACAAGAATCGCCATGGCGAGAGTAGCCTTTAGCAAGATGAAAAACATTCTGACCAATAAAAAGATGTCAATTGAAACGAGAAAAAGAGTGTTGAGGGGATACATAGAACCTGTTCTTTTGTATGGATGTGAAACTTGGACAATGAGCAGTCAAGCTGAAAAGCATCTGATGGCTGCAGAAATGTGGTTTCTGAGGAAAATGCAAAGAATACCATGGACAGACAGAAAAACCAATGACCAAGAACTACAGGAGACAAATGAACATCGTAAACTGATTAGAGAAATTAGACGTAGACAGTGAAAATTTGTTATACATGTTATGAGAAGAAATGGATTGGAGAACTTAGTGACAACTGGCAAGATCGAGGGGAACAGACCAAGAGGAAGACCAAGAGGAAAATACCTGAATGGCTTGGCCACATGGCATGGACGAGACAGGAACACTGAGCTGATCCACGACACTGGTGATCGAGTGAAATGGCGAGTCATGACCGCCAAAGCTTTCCGACATGGCACATGATTGATTGATTGATTGATTCCCAGAATAGACGATGACGGAACTGACCAGACAGTAGCGACAGCTGTTACCAACCAGACGGACACGGACGGCATAGAAATACCTGTCCCAACTACAGACGATGACAACACATTACTGGACATAAAGATTTCTGACACATTAACAGAACCACAACGACAGGACTTATTATCTCTCCTTAACGAATACAGAACAACTTTCTATAACAGACCAGGGAAAAAAGACAGAATAGAACACACCATTATTTTGACAGACCTGACACCTATTAAGTGCAGGCCTTACTCTATCCCTCTGCACTATAGGGATAACCTTGACAAAGAAATACTTAACTTGGAACGTAATGGAATAATTCAAAAGTCACTTTCTGAATACTCATCACCTATTGTACTCGTTAAAAAGAAAGATTTAACGATCCGATTGTGCATTGATTATCGTAAAATTAACACATTAACGAAAACAGACGCTGAGCCTATCCCAAGTTGTGAGGACCTAATTTTAAACATGTCAGAATCAGCAATTTTTTTTAAAATTAGACTTAACGAAAGGCTACTGGCAGATCCCAATGCATCCAGACTTAGTAGTAGTTGTTGTAGTAGTCGTTATATTTTTAGCAGCACCAGTAGTAGCTTTATTGTAGTAGTAGTTGTAGTTGTAGATTTCCGCCCAGTGCTCTGAATGTCAAAATGAAGAAATTTAACCATGCGCGGATAAACGGCGCGAGTAACTATGACTCTCTTAGGGTAGCCAAATGCCTCGTCATCTAATTAGTGACGCACATGAATGGATTAACGATATTCCCACTGTCCTTATCTACTATCTAGCGAAACCACAGCCAAGGGAATGGGCTTGGTAGAATCAGCGGGGAAAGAAGGCCCTGTTGAGCTTGACTCTAGTCCGACTTTGTGAAGACACATGAAGGGTGTAGCATAGGTGGGAGCGCAAGCGAAATTGAAATACCACTACTTTTATCGTTTCTTTACTTATTCAGTCGGTAGAGATTTGTTCGCAGCAGACGAGCATAATCTCCGGCGGGTCTAATCTCGCTGGTCGCGAGATCCGCACAGTGGAAGTATGGGAGATTTGCTTGCAAATAGACAGGCAATATCTCCCGCAGTAGCTATGGCGGGCCTATTCCCGCTGGTCGCGGGGACCGCTATAAGTCAGGTGGGGAGTCTGACGATAGTGCACGCTTTACACAGATCCGGACACTTGTGATCGACAGATGTGCGCGCCTTCATGGTCCGGGCTCGTACAAGGCCCTCACCTGTGGGACATGGCTGAACGCCTCTAAGCCGGGTCCCTTGGGTGTCAGGGTCTGGCCATACCTCGCCACCGGCTCGTGGTGGTGAGGTCTCGGTGGATTGACGCTGAGCCGCCAGCGTCTGCAGCCTACCTTGTGCCAGACGTATTGGTTACCCATTCCTCTGGAATACACAAGACTAGGCCGAGAGAGAGGTCATGTCGTTTGGGCATCACATGATTCTCTGAAGCTCTGCCCAGACATTGTGATGGAATATTGGCCACATTCCACTCACATACTTTGGTCTGTCAAGACTGCAAGGTGTCTACTACAATCACGATATGTGTGTGTGTGTCGTATTCTCCATCCAGCGGAGAGCCGCAGTGACTGCCTCCACTTCCATTCTTAAGCTGGGTGTTGTGGTATCATTTGCCAGGCTCTCCTGCCCCAAACATCGACCATTAGCTTTGGCTATGAAACCCCAGCCACTTCTCTCACCTCTTGACACCGAACCATCTGTGTAGATAATCACATCACTCGAGTGAGCATTGTCCTGAATTAGTTGCTGGATTTCCACTTCCGTGGCCCCTGCTGGCCACTCCCTGCACTCCCGGCTTAATGTGATTATAACTCTGCACAAGTCTGATTGCTCCGTTGGCACTCTGACCCACTCCTCTCCACGCCTAAAGTTCTCCAAGGGGCACACCTGTCTGATCGTATCCTCCGCCTGAGCCATCCATGATTTCCCTCTTATCAGTCGTTGACCCTTAACTGCGTCCAGCGCCTCATGCAGTGGGTGGTCTGTGTCTGCAGCTACTCTGAGGTATGCCTTCCACTGCATCACCTTGAGCCTACCAGCAACAGTCGGCAGACCAAGGATGTAACGCATACACACTACTGGGGTGTCTCTAGTGCATCCCAGAATGACCCGCATAGCTTCGTTCTGTATGCGCTCTAACTTCACCAGCTGACTCTCTGAGACAGTGAGTAGACCTAATCCATAATCAATTACTGAGAGGATCAAGTGCTGGTATAGTGTGAAAAGCATTCTCTGCTCTATGTCCATTGCAGCCATAGTTTTAAGTGCATTGAGTCCTTTTTTAGTTCTTCTCACGACCGTCTCCACATGGTCCTTGAAGGATAGGCTCCTGTCAAATGTGATCCCCTGTGGGTTTGTAGAAGGAAAGGGTACAGTAAATGCTGTGTATGTGCCGCGAACAGTTATTGAACGTACTATAGAAGTAAATAAGGATATACATCTTTGCTTTATTGACTACACAAAGGCTTTTGATATAGTTAGACATGTCAACATGGTGGATATGCTTGCAGATGTACAAATTTATGGGAAAGACATTAGACTTATAAAAAAACATATATTGGAAACAACAAGCTGCCATAAGGATTGATAATGAAGTGGGACAATATCAGTCTATTAAGAGAGTTGTTAGGCAGGGATGTGTAATGTCTCCAGATCTGTTTTTCCCTATACAGTGAAAATATTTTCAGAAATGTAGAAGACATAAATGGAATCAGCATTGGAGGACGAAACATAAATAACATTAGATATGCATATGATACAGTATTGATTGCAGACAATGCATAGGATTCCAATTAGTAGACGCGGTTGTTGTCCACAGTGAGCAGCTGGTAACGGTCGTCACTAGGAAGAACGAAGTACCACAATGTGATTTAGAAGTAAATGGGAATATTCTTCAACAAGTGAATCGGTACAATTATCTCGGAACAAACATAACATTTGATGGGAGATGCCTAGAAGAGATTAGAACAAAAATCGCCATGGCGAAAGTAGCCTTTAGCAAGATGAAAAATATTCTGACCAATAAAAAGATGTCAATTGAAACGAGAAAAAGAGTGTTGAGGGATACATAGAGCCTGTCCTTTTGTATGGATGTGAAACTTGGACGATGTGCAGTCAAGCTGAAAAACATCTGACGGCTGCAGAAATGTGGTTTCTGAGGAAAATGCAAAGATTACCATGGACAGATAGAAAAACCAATGACCAAGTACTACAGTAGACAAATGAAAATCGTAGATTGATTAGAGAAATTAGACGTAGACAGTCAACATTTTTTGGAAATGTTATGAGAAGAAATGGACTGGAGAACTTAGTGACAACTGGCAAGATCGAAGGGAACAGACCAAGAGGAAGACCGAGAGGAAAATATCTGGATGGCTTGGCCACATGGCATGGACGAGACAGGAACACTGAGCTGATCAACGACTCTGGTGATCGAGTGAAATGGCGAGTCATGACCGCCTACGCTTTCCGGAATGGCACATGATTGATTGATTGATTGTTATGGCAACGAGAGTCTGCACGGGACATGCTACTGAATGAAATAGTAGTAATAGTAGTAGTAATAGCTGTAGTAGTTGTGGCAGTAGTAGTTGCAGTAGTAGTAGTAGTAGTAGTAGTAGTAGTAGTAGTAGTAGTAGTAGTAGTAGTAGTAGTAGTAGTAGTAGTAGTAGTAGTAGCAGTAGTAGTATTATTATTAGTAGTAGCAATATTAATTGTAGTATTAGTAGAAGTAGCAGTGATAGTAGTAGTAGTAGTAGTAGTAGTAGTAGTAGTAGTAGTAGTAGTAGTAGTAGTAGTAGTAGTAGTAGTAGTAGTAGTAGTAGTAGTAGTAGTAGTAGTAGTAGTAGTAGTAGTAGTAGTAGTAGTAGTAGTAGTAGTAGTAGTAGTAATAGGAGGAGGAGGAGGAGGAGGAGGAGGGGACGTCAAATGAAAACCTTAAAAGTGTTTTAGAAATTACAATAACCATGTCATTGTCTTGCAATTTCTCAATATTGTTGTTAAGGATGTTAAGAGTGTTACACATGACATCATTGCCACACTGTGACGTCAAAAGTATAGTATATGGATGGCCGCCTCACTTTTGACATGCACCACTGAGAAGCAGCGTTCTGTTATCCGCTTCTTCTTCGTCCGAAACCCCTTAGTCACAGACTCAGCGGATATGGAAAGCAGAGAAGAAATACCACATTATCTTCCCAATGTTCGCGAATGAAAACAGATCAGTGAAGATCAACAGATAAAGAAATACCATATTATCTTCCCAATGTTCGTGAATGAAAACAGATCAGCGACGATCAACAGATCAAGAAATACCATATTATCTTCCCAATGTTCGCGAATGAAAACAGATCAACGTCAGACAACGTCGTAATTGGTTGTTGTAGAGCATCCGCGTCCGATAGGAGCTACCACGCGCGCCAGTTGACTTGAAACCCTCAAGCTCTTGAAGACAAACTAACATAAAGAAGGGGCATATGCAATATCAGAACATTAGCAGAAACAAGGACGCTAGTTAACACATATAGGAAACGGAGAAACTGAAAAATCATATCCTATTAATGAGAGGGATAAGATAAAAGAGATCTGGTAAAATAACAACAAATACACAATATTAAATTCGAAATGCAGAAATGCAAAGGGAAAACAAAAACTTGAAAGAATTTCTGGTCAATGATCAAGCTCACGTGACATAAGAAAGACGGATACCCGTTCAGGACATAATGATAATAAGAAAGTTTGAGATCAAATGACATGCGTTTGAAATACATGAAACAAAAAGCTCGAGAAAATACCCTAGCGGAAGGAAGGAAACTCGACCAGGGGAAATAATCTGAGAGAAAGAAACTGAATGCTTGAAGACGTCATTTACAAAGGAAATTAGAATTAATTATTGCCAAGACTTAATACAAAACGTCAATAGAAACGAAAAACGGAGAAGGAGATTCTGATTACAGCAAAACAAAATCACTAAAAACTGAATTCTTTGAAGAACATATTATTGGCAGAAACTGTTGTTCGAATAAACTCGTAAATAGTGGTCTTCATCATTATCATCGTCGTTGTCGCCCTCCTACTCTTCCTTCTCCTACTCCTTCTCCCTCTCCTTCTTCTTCCCCTCCCCCTTCTCCTGCTGCCGCTGCTGCTTCTTCTTCTTCTTCTTCTTCTTCTTCTTCTTCTTCTTCTTCTTCTTCTTCTTCTTCTTCTTCTTCTTCTTCTACCGACGGAAGTGCTGCCACCCAGGTATTCACCTCAGAGGTAAGTGAGTCCGACTTCAGCATGCGTTTATGTAAGGCTTGCTTCCTCTAGACAAATTCTATCCAAGTTGGCTCTATTTACCCGTGGGTAAATTTACTTTTCCTAACAATTTTGGCAGTGCAGTGACGTTACGACCTATTCTCACCGATGTCCAACTGCCGTCGGATTTTTATCGTGCACAGCTTGCATATGTGGCCTTCTGTTTTTCGCCTTTATCGGAGAAGATTTGGCTTCGAAAAATACATGTGACTATGTGTTTTAGTTGCTTCAGCTATTTACTTCATACGATATACATCTCTGCAGTATACACATGACGAGATGCAGGGATATATACCAGGCAATAAATCCTGCAACATATTGTTTGTGGCTTCCGAGATCTTTATGTTGTTCTCGACTGCCACTTGTCTAGTATTTCTTGTTTGGTTAAATATGAATACAATTTGGTGGAACTGCAACAATGCTGTAGAAATGTAAACAATATAAAATAACACAAAGTAAAGCAGTTTTACAGAACAGAATTACGACACATACAGGACGTTGCAGCGACTAGCCTTCATCAGCAAGAGGGTCTTCTCCGTGACTATATGTTGTGTTTTGTGTATGTATATGTTTGCTACAAGGATAATGGGTCGCTGCCATGATTAGCTAGATCAATCTAGGACATACCATTGGCAGTCTGGGGTTAAAATTGGACAAGACAATCAAGGACAGGACAATCACGGGGTACCCATCAACAGGTATGACAGTACTTCTAGTGATTTTGTATAGGAAATAAACTGCTTTGTCAACATGAAACGCCATAGCAGTTTAGAAAGAGCACTAATCTCAGAGTGCTGGGAGAGACAGAGATAGAACTAGAATAGACATAGATACAAGTAGGACAAGGACAGAGGGAAGTAAAGGACAGAGACAGGACATGATAGGGACTCTATACAAGAGCATACATAGAGAGAGACAGTAGAAGGAGGTAGTACTCCAAACTAGTGTTAGGACCAGACCTAGACAGGACACGCATGTGTCATAGCTAGGACATAATTAGGACATGACGGGATTCACTCCCGTAATAAGACAGAATACCGTAAGCGCGGGGATTACCCGTAAACAGACTGAACTTTAGTATAGCTGTAGGACGAGGACTGGACAACTGGACAAACGTGGTAAGTGTGCCAGCACGCCGCACAGCTAACTGCACGAGAGAAGGGGGCGAGTAACTGGACTCGAGATGTGAATTGAGTCAGACTGAGACTGACAGCCGGTGTGACAAGACATCTGTGTTTTTCCCTTATGGTGTAGAGTTTAGAAAAAGCATAGTTACACTTAATCAATGATAGTCTATTGAATAATGATTGTGAATTGTGTTTGCTCAGAGAGCGAGATGTATGAGACATGATTAAACAGGGATTTGGAATGTCCATTCACCCAACGATGTGTTTTGTGATTTCGAGGGGTGAATGAAGGGTTCGCACGAAAACAGGTTGTTGACAACTCAAATACATGGTTACTGCAAACAAGGCAATATCTACCAATTCAATGGTGGGACTAGGCATTCAGGACGCCCTGGACATACACAATGCACGAGAGAGAGGAACCAAAAGGATCGAGTGGGTTTATGCCATTCTTTAGATTAAAGCAACGTTCTGAAAAAATCTTGCTAAATGATAATGGTGATGAGAACAATCACATCGGTTGACAAACCAAGGCTATAAATACACAAAATGCAATATCCTCACTGAGTCAATGCCTGGTATTGGACTTTAGAGATGTCTCGCTATTCTCTCTCTCCCTCCCCCCCCCCCCCCCCCAACCCCGGATAGCATGAGAAGCGTCACAAATTTCCAGGGGAAAAATAAATAAATAACAGAAAACAATATGAAAGCGTGATTTGAAATGTTCCCCAAATAAAACGCCAAAATAGCCAAGAAGAACTTGCCAAGATATTTAGAATGTGCAGAAGTTCTTTAGTTGAAAGCCCTAACTTCTGGTTTCGCTTCGAAGAAATGTTAAATATTAAAAAACTAGCCCCTTGTCCGTTCTCTATTTTGTAATCAGCGAGCTGCGTGATTAATTTAATTTCCCATTGAAGGATTGACTATTTTTGTATCCGGTAGAAATGCAGAAACCCTCGTATTGTGTATGTTTGTGTAGGCGAATGTTTGACGGGTATAAACACATTTTGTGTGATAAAAAGGTGAACTAATAACATCAACTGAACTAGGAAACTTGTCTTTTTGTGGAAATGAAAGAAATTCTCATTTGATAAAGATAAAGTATCACAAGGAAATTATTTATACAGAATTAATACAATTAAGAATAACGAAAGCAGGATAAATTAAATGTAGGTGCCTCAAAAGGACGTGGAAAAGGACAACCAAGACACCAACATTTTATATTGAACACTTATAGAAACAAATAAGTTTTTGAAAAACGAGATGATCGACTTCAATGCATCAGGTTTTATCCCTTATGGCTTGGTCTTTTTTTTCGCAGGGCAGCACGAACTCATAGGTTCAGCGACGACCCTCATGAACCTACAAGAACATTGCACTCGTGAACCGAAGGACGTAGCTGGAATTCAAATGCACAACATTCGGAGAACGAGACAAGTGGCATAAACAACTCGGCGCGGAGATCCCCATACTTATTTATAGATTATTATAACCGCCGTGATCGTTCTGTGCGAATGTTTTCGGAAATATTATCATATTCATTCGCACTACAATGAAAACAAGTATGTACTTATTACAATTGTTTAGAATATCGTGAACCAAGAAAAAGACAAATTCTGATATTCAAATAGATCTGAACAGGGGAGAAAATCTTGTTCATTTTCTGTACGCTCGCATTCAACTCGAGAGTAGTCCACACTGTACGTATTTTTTGCCAGCTGTCCCTATTATCATTCTTCCCCGTTATCAGGCGAATCCACTCCGACATCTGAGGTACTTGTAATGTAGTCCCCAATTCAAGGACGAGAAGTCAACGTTTAAGTCCTATTGACCTGTGTAGGGAAGGGAGAGAATCCCCTATTTCCCTATCAGCACACCGGGATTTAACCGCTCTTAAATTTTTGGCCACGCGGTTTCCACTGACTCAGAAGCCCCACAGTGACCTGGGAATTGAAATAATGTGCCCAGATTTCCACTGACTCAGAAGCCCCACCATGACCTGGGAACTGAAATAATGTGTCCAGATTTCCATTGACTCAGTAGCCCTACCGTGACCTGGACCCTGAAATCATGTGCCCAAATTTCCATTGACTCAGAAGCCCACCGTGATTTGGACACTGAACAAATGTATCCAGATTTCCACTGATTCATAAGCCCCATCGTGACAAGGACACTGTAATAATGTGCCCATATTTAAATTGACTCAGAAGCCCCACCACGACCTGGAAACTGAAATAATGTGTTAAGATTTCCATTGACTCAGAAGCCCCACCGTGATCTGGACATTGAAATATTGTGCCGAGATTTCCTTTGACTCAGAAGCCCCACCATGACCTCGGCACGGAAATATTGTGCCCAGATTTCCATTGACTCAGAAGCCATACCATGACCTGGACACTGAAATAATGTGCCCAGATTTCCATTGACTCAGAAGCCCCACCATGATCTGAACACTGAAACAATGTGCCCAGATTTCCATTGACTCAGAAGCCCCACCATGACCTGGATACTGAAATAATGTGCCCAGACTGAACGGTGGTGTAAAATAAACAGATGTGAAAGGTATAGTTCATGAAAGAAGAGGCACAAATCGACCGGTAACACGAGGGACATATGACACTGAGGACACATTGAGCATAAAAGTACATGCGCTAGAAGTCTGGTAGCCGGTCTCCGTGGCGAAGGTGTTATGGAAACTGTTCGTAATTCCGCTTACTTGCCTTCGGAAAAGAGCTGTGCGCTATTTGGCAGCAAACAGTGCCGCGCTGGGTTTTAACGAATTGGAATGGCAGCCGGTCGTTGAGAAAGCAAACTTGTCAAAACATCGTCAACAGCAGTATCATGCTGGTGTTGACAGCGATGTCCTGTGAAAAAGAATATGCAAAAAAAAATGTGGTTGGGAGGGGTACTGGTAAAGATCGAAGCTGTTTTCGGCGGGTAGTGAAGAGAGCGCAGTTCTTTCGATAAGAACCACTCGTGTCTTCGCCTGTTCAGCACACGCATGTACATATTGGTAACGTTAATAGGTATGGGTTGAATAGAATTGAGTCAAGAACGGAGATCATAGCACTCAAGCCATTCCCATACGTGCTTCCTCGTTAAAAGGAAGAAATAAACAGTAAAGAAAAACAAAACAAAAAACTTTCATATGCCTTGATATATGTTGATTATATTGTAATAGCCGCTTATTGTTTAGACCAAGTGGTACTCCATAGCTGATAAGGTCCTTATCACGTCGGTGTCTTTTAAATCCCACGACGTTCTCTAGTACTCACCTTAAGCGGGGCAGACCATGGAGTACAGATGAATCCCCCTCGTTGGGGTTTCGAACACAGACCCAACGGGCCAGCAAAAACGTTCGGTGGCAGCAAACAAATGTTCTCCAAATGGGCTAGCCTATTGCAGATTTGTTAGGGAGAATATCAAAAGATGATACATAGACCCGAAACTAACCGACACCAGTATGAAATACAAACAGGTGTGTGTAGCTCCTGCGAAAAGATGAGACATAAGTAAACACGGAAACAGCGTGCATACCTTACAACGGACTCCATACAGATGAACATAGATCACAGAGTGAAACTCTAAGACACAACGAACGACGTTTAGATTATATAAATCTTCATCAGCGACAAATAACAGAAACAGATTTTTAAAAAAACGTAAACTTATAAATTAAAATTACAGCACAACTCCTTCTTTGTCAAGAAGGCACAAAAGGTGAGTTCAGTTCGGTTTTTCAACCCACACCCAAACCGCTCTATCTTGTGCTATCTCCAGCATCTCCCTCAATGTCCTCCTAAAATTATTCATCTCTGTAATTCTCTTTCCCATGTGTCTTTAGGTTTCCTACTATTTCATTCGCCTTGTGGGTTCCATACAAGGGAGTGTCTAGTTATATTGTCCTAAGGTTTTCTCAGTGCGTATCCCATCCGGCGCCAGGATCTATCTTTTTTCCACCTCTTGATTCACTGGAATGTACTCAACCTATTAAAAGAAGTATGCGACAGGGATGTGTAAGGTCTCCAGATCTGTTTTTCCAATACTGTGAAAATACTTTTAGAAGTTTGGAAAATATAAGAGGAATTACCATTGGCGGACTTAGCATCATTAACATTAGATATGCGGATAATACAGTATTGATTGGAGACAATGAACTGGATTTGCAACATGTAGTTATTGTACACAGTGAACAACTAAGGTTAGCATTAAATTGTAAGAAGACATAAATTATGATCGTCTCTGAGTAGAAATAAATACCACAATGTAATATAGGATAAATGGGAATATTCTTTAAAAAATTGAGTTACAACAATTATCTCGGAATAGTCATAATATTTGATGGGTGTACCTTGAAGAGATAAGAACAAGAATCGCTATCACAAAGGTAGCCTTTGAAACAAAA
>OY992896.1:55168345-55228345 GCA_963921405.1 Cepaea hortensis
ATAAAGCGGGTTTGTTCGTTCGTTCACTCTTGATGTTGTCTATTCATGTCTGTCTAATGTTATCATTTCTAACTTTGCCTTCTCTGTGTTGTTGCATAGACCTTGACTTTACCGAAAGGACAAGACCGCTCGGTCTGTTATAACTTCCGGCACCCTGGTGACTAGGTAGCGGGACCATTTCTGCACGCATCAGTTTAGACTTCAAAGTTTATTTCCCGTTAAGAAAGCAGTGGTAAACTACTCATGGACTTCAAAGTCGACTCTTCGTTTAGAAAGCAGTGGCAAGCTCAGTGACTCAATGTAAAATTGTCTAGAAAATCAACTTATTTTTCGGTTGATCGCATCATCCCCCAAAGGATAAACAAATTGTTGCATGTTTGAAACATTTAAACCGTGGACATGTATTTAATATTACTTTATTTAATATTTCTTTTAATATCGGTTTCCTTCCACTTGTATTAGCATCAAGACCTATTTATGCATGTCTTTCTTACTCAGATTTTCTCCCGTCTGTGTTAATTGCTGCGGCTGGAACAGATTGTATCAAAAAGAAAGATAATGGAAATCAGCTTCAATATTATTTTCGTTACAAAAATTATATCCTCAGCAAATACAAAACCACTAATATGGTTATAAAAGCTATTTCTGATCAATCAACTTGCACACTTCACTTCCACACAGACCCCATCTTGAAATCTCCGCAATCAAACTTATTTAATTCCTGCGCGAATGTCACCAACACCTTTCCGAACCAGAAGTTCACGGTTTCGTTTTTGGTCACTCCTATATTGGCAACCAGAATTTCCTAATTTTATTATCGACATCTTGTGCTTTGGCACTTAATATTGTTAGAATTTATTAAATATATCACAACACTGTTTTGTACCTTACGATTATCATGTCTTATCATTAAATACTTAATATTTTGTTTATTTTCATAAAGCCCTTAGGTTGGTTGGAAAGCTTCTTAATCATATTATTCCACGGAAAATAAACAGTTAGGTACGTCTAACTCCCGCGAAAACGTGACTGATACTAAACACAGACACGGTGTAAATACCTTACAACGAACTCCAATAAGGCAAACGTAAATCACAGGGGAAGAAAGCAATTAGGGGACACACACACACACACGGACACACACACACACGGACACACACACACACGCACGCACACACACGGACACACACACACGGACACACACAAATTAATAAAAAGATAAAACTAAGCTTTACCACTCCACAACGAATCGACGTTTCGATCATGATAATTTCATCTGAAACAACACAAACTGATCTAAAGAAAAACATGAAATTAGAAAATTTAGCAAAATGCAAACTTAAACAGAAAAAGTTTAGGTATAAAACGTTGCTAGGACATTTCACATCTCATCTACATATTATCCCATAGTCGTCTATATTGTACCGTTCTCTATAACATTATGTAAACTTGCGCTAGGTCTTCCGGTGCCTGTTTTATACATGTTTGTTATGTGTTCATGTGTTTCATCATCATCATCATCATCATCATCATCATCATCATCATCATCATCATCATCATCATCATCATCATCATCATCATCATCATCATCATCATCTTCCACTTCTGCCGTCAAGCGTCGTGGGGAAGAATAATGTGCGTTCCAGCGCCTGGTGGACGGCACTGGATAGTGTCATTCCGTGTGGTTGTACAATGTCTCTGATGTCGTCAATCCATTTTCTTCTTGGACGTCCTCGTGGTCTCGTCGCAGATGATCTTTGATGTAAGGCCAGTGATGGTAGTTGCTGATGTTGCATTCTAACGACATGACCAAACCACTTGATCTTCTGTCTTTCAATAAATGTGGCACAAGGTGTTGATCCCACAATCTGTCTGATAGTAATATTTATTAATGGGTCTCGGATTGTTAAGTTGGCAGCTCTCCTCAGGCATCTCATTTCGCAGGTGTTGATTTTGCGAAGGTGTAATTTGGATAAAGTCCAGGTTTGAGATTAGGTGTTCATGTGTTTATTAATCATAAAGACATTTTAGCCCATAGGTAGGTTGTGAAGCTTCTTAATCATTCCATTCGATAGTTGTCTATTTTGTGTTGTTCCCTTTAACTTCATGAATGTCTCTCAAAACCTGAGATGGGTGTGCATCTATAGGAGTAGAGCTGATGTAGAGACTTCCCTCCAGACCAGGTATAGAAGTGCCATCTGCACGCTGACTGTGTAACAAAGCTCTGCTTCCAATCTCAAGCTAAAAATAACAACAACCCAGGTGGTTGTGCCAAACAGTAACTGAAACGTTACATCCGCGGAGAGCGTGTTTGGGTGTAACAACCATCCTGTGTCATGCCGGTAAGCATGGGCGGTTATGTTTCGCTATCTCACACGATCACCAGAGTCGTGGATCAGCTCTCTGCTTTTCGTCTCGATTATGCCACATGGCCTAGCCATCTAGATATTTACCTCTTTGACTTGCCATTGTTCTTTACCCCTCAGCCTTGTCAGTTTATTTCTTCTCATAACGTGCCCAAAAATATTGTCTGCCTACATCAAATTTCACTAACCATTTTTCTGTTTTCATTCGTTTTCTTGTAAGACTTGCTAATATGTTTTTCTGTCTGTCTATGGTATTCTTTGGATTTTATTTAGGGTGTACCCAGGTCACAATGTTTCACAGTGCATACGAGGCGGCTGGAATAGATCTAAGCTGGTAAAAACAATGCCTGTGCGGGCTGTTGACTTGTCGAGACTCCTGTCTGTTCCACTTTTCACATGGGGCAGTGAAGAGCATTTTGTGTGATATTCACTGGCACTGGAACGGAGGATAATGGGGACCACCCGTTGCCGTGAAGTTGGAACCGCGACTGACTAACTAATCGACCAACCAGTCAACCAAACCAACCAACCAACCTAACTAACTAACTAACTAACTAACTAACTAACTAACTAACTAACTAACTAACTAACTAACTAACTAAAATAAACTAACTAACTAACTAACTAACTAACTAACTAACTAAACTAAACTACATTGGCACCTTTCCGTCTTGACAGACGATAGTTTGGTACATTGTGCTTCAAAAAGGCTTAATAACTGTCATATGGCAATAACTACGATCCATGGCGGTGGCGAGTGTGGCTGGTAAGGCCAATTCTTGCTGCACATGTTTGCCCACAGTAGGTGCATGTGAAAACATGGTCATTTCCACCATTTTGCACCATCTTACGTCTCTCACGCTCCGTGTGTGCTTTATCTGCAATCATTTTCTCCTTTGCCTTTATTCCATTTCTGATAGTTGCCCTCCATGCAACACGTTCAGCGGCGACATGCTCCCATTGTGCATTATCAATGCGTGTATCAATCATGTCCCGCTTACACACATCTTTGTATCGTAGTAGAGGCCGACCCTGAGATCTCCTACACGTCTGTAATTCACCAAAAAAGATGTCCTTTGGTATTCTACCATCATCCATCCTCCTAACGTGTCCTATCCATCTAAGTCTACGAAGACTGAGCATGGAATACACCGTCACACAACCTGATCTTTCCAATACTTCAGTATTTGTGATTTTGTCTTGCCACTTAATACCAAGTATTCTTCGCAGACACCGCATATGAAAGCTGTTTAAACGTTTCTCTTGGCGTGAGTAAGTTGTCCAGGTTTCACTGCCATAAAGAAGAGTACTAAGGACACAGGCTTGGTAGACGAGGACTTTTGTTTTGGCAGTAAGCTTCCTGTTCTCCCAGACTCTTTTTGCTAACATGTTCATTGTTGTTGCTGCCTTGCCAATCCTGATGTTGATTTCCTGATCGAGGGATAATTTGCCATTTACCTCTGATCCAAGATATGTAAAATGGTCTACTATCTCCAGTTCGGCGTCGTCAACAAAGATTGATGGTACACCATGTGCACCTTGTGACATAATCTGTGTCTTCTTTTTGTTAATTGTTAAACCAAATTCAGAACAAGCATTGGAGAATGCAGATAGTAGATGTTGTAATTCTTCCTCAGAGTGGGTCGTAATCGCAGCATCATCTGCAAAAAGCAACTCTCTGATTAGTACCCTCCTAATTTTGGTCTTGGCCTTCAATCTCTGAGCATTATAGAGGCCACCATCTGAGCGTGAGTGAATGTATATACCGTCATCCTGATCACGAAAGGCATATTTCAGTAGAAGTGAAAAGTATATCCCAAAGAGGGTGGGGGCTAGTACACAACCTTGCTTAACTCCACTCTTGATTTCAAACTCTTCTGAAGTTGAGCCATCAAACTTGATTATACCCTTCATGTCTGTGTGGAACGATTCCACAATGGACAGAAGAGTTGGTGGACAGCCAATCTTCTTTAGTGCTTTGAACAGACCCTCACGACTGACCAAATCAAATGCCTTTGTGAGGTCGATGAAGGCAATAAACAGTGGCTGATTTTGTTCCCGGCATTTTTCTTGCATCTGTCGCAATGAGAATATCATATCAATGGTAGACCGGTTCTGACGGAAGCCGCACTGTGATTCGGGGTAGACTTGATCTCCCAGGACTTGAAGTCTGCGCAGGACAATTCTGGCAAATACTTTCCCAACAATACACAGAAGTGAGATACCCCTATAGTTGTTGCAGTCGCTCCGATCTCCCTTGTTCTTGTACAGCGTTATGATGTTTGAATCTTTGAAATCCTGTGGGACTTGTCCTTCTCGCCAGCAT
Source organism: Cepaea hortensis (assembly GCA_963921405.1). Classification (NCBI taxonomy): domain Eukaryota; kingdom Metazoa; phylum Mollusca; class Gastropoda; order Stylommatophora; family Helicidae; genus Cepaea; species Cepaea hortensis. Next base: position 55,173,038 of record OY992896.1, read on the forward strand.
AGCTCTATTAGCTGGTGGATCTGTAGAGCGAGGGTGTTTTGCCCACTCCTGATCACCTCTATTGGAATCCCATCCTTACCTGGAGCCTTGCCAGATGCAAGCTCATTTATAGCACACTTAACTTCTGTTATAGTGGGAAGTGTGTCCAGGTGGTCAAGAGTTTGCAGGGTCTCTATGGCGTTGAGGGCATCATCCGCCAGCTTGGTCTCACTTGAGTAAAGCTCTAAATAGTGCTCGACCCATCTATCCATCTGCTGTTTCTTATCAGTGATGATTTCTCCAGTCAAGGTTTTCAGCGGTGCACTTCTTTTGATCATTGGACCACAGGCTTTCTTTATCCCTTCATACATGCTTCTGATGTTTCCCTTATCACTTGCGATTTGAATGGACTCACATAACTTGATCCAATAGTCATTCGCACACTGCCTGGCAGCCTTTTGTACATCCTTCCTCGCTTGCTTCAGCTCACTCAGAGTGTTACGCGTTGGTCTTTCCTTGTTTCTTAAGAGAGCTATCTTCTTTTTATCAATCAAGGGCTGCAGTATCTGGCTTTTTGTCGCAAACCAGTCCTGCCTCTTATGATCCACAGTGCCGTAAACCCCTACCGCTGTTTTATAAATAGTTTCCTTAAGTTTACTCCATTTATCATTTACTATACAATTTTCTGATGTATCATTGAAAGCGTCCTCAAGTTGCTGTTGAAATTCAAAGCACTTTCCAGGATCGTGAGTGTTAATAATATTAATCCTGGGGCTAGCCTTGTGTTTAGCTGTGTAGATTCTCTTTGGTCTCAGTCTAACCCTTGCAACAACCAAAGAATGATCTGTATCACAGTCAGCACTGTGGTAACTTCGAGTTAATGATGTATGGTTCAGATGTTGTCTCCGTGTGATAATGAAGTCCAGCTGATGACAATGGCCGGATCTTGGATGTTTCCATGTGACCTTATGCATCTCTTTTGTTTTAAAAAAAGGAGTTTGTAATACATAGGTCATTTCTAGTGCAATGCTCCAGCAGCCTTTGCCCATTATCATTCATGCGACCGATGATGTATTTTCCAAGGCACACTGGCCATGAACTCGAGTCCTTGCCCACACGAGCATTGAAATCACCGAGCATATAAATGTAGTCGGATTTTGGAACTGCCTTGATCGCAGAGTCTAGCTGCTCATAGAATGTATCTTTCACATCATCAGAGGAAGTGAGTGTCGGTGCATATGCAGTGAGAATGGTGGCAAATCCACAAGAGGTTGCCAAGCGCAGTGATAATAATCTTTCATTACCTCCAGCTGGGATATCAATCATTCCTGTGGGATGTGGATTTTAATTCCTGAGAATGATTCGTTAAAATGTCTAGGGGGTATTATTGATTCTCTGGTCACTGGTCAGAATGCAGGGTGATCAGGGATATTTACCACAAATCTCAGGAGGAAAGAGTTCAATCCTTGAAACAATGGCATCTGTGTGTAGGTTTCCCTTCCCACTTCATCACCCTTTAAATTAACTATAGATGCTAGAAGGATATTGATTGCTCACAATATATAAACAACCACTTATTGGACACCACATTTACTTGATGTACACAACACTTTTGGACAAACAGTTCAGGTATTAACTTAAGATCTGCAATTACATATATAGATGTGTAATAAACACTATGCATTTTCAGACAGGCATGGGAATGATATGCAGTATTACAACATAGTACCCAGTGACCCCAGAAAAAAACCAGGTTATTACAAACAACACAACAACCACAAATTGGTTCTGCTTACTCGACTCATTGTACCTAGATAAAATCACATTGGTCTAGGTGCAGAAACCCAACATATATATTTGTTTCTGACACCATGTACAATTATCATATTTAAAAATAATGAGTTGATGTCAAAATACTATTTACCTTAACCATCATTGGTTATACCTCAATAACACTCTTTGTATGTCATAGAAGAAAAAAAACACACACATGAAAACAGTTGATACTAATAATTAAATTAATTAATTATAGTGTTCATTTAGGCATTGCGGATGGGTATTCCTCTCCAGTGCAAAGCAGTTAATGTCCATAATTATCAGTGCAGAATTATACTCAGTCATTTTCTACTCACAGTATGTCCACCGAAGTTGGCTGGCGAATGTTTCTAATCCATAATCCAAGAATAGAATTATACATAAGCACATATTCTCTCCATGAGACTGAATTTAAGAATACTCTGTTGCCATTTGGGCTGTGATCCAATTGAAATTGATGCCTAGGTCTATCATACTTTCAGGAGATGCAACTTAAGCTCTGCAGAAGGTTCTTCCCTATCTCATCTTATCGATGAAAAGATGACGACTGTCCAACAGCTCGGTTTATGTTAACCGTTTCCCAATTTAGTTCAAAAGGCTTTGTCACACACCCGGTTCATGTTGATAGGCCATCCCACACTTGATGATGGGGCAGTTAGGCCGACATGGGACCAGCATAGAGTTCTGATTCATTCCATTTCTGTGTAGAACATACCATGGTGAGTCATTCATTGGGTTTCATCTGAAGATTCTGCTGCAGGCATGGAACTGAAGAATATTACTCCACCACATATCCAGGGATGCAAGCCATCAGGTGATTCCTGTGGTTGCAGGCGTAGAGGCATTTACTCCGCTAGCTGCTTTCATATGGTCCTTTTTTTTTATGTGTTCAGGTTTGGGAACCTTGAGGTAATCTGGTGTAGGTATGGTTTTCAGTTGGCACCTTGGTTGTATTGGTTCAATGTCTTCTTCCCATTTGTTTGAGTTGGTGTTCATAGCTAGAACTTGGTGTTGCATGGCTGGAACCTTCTGTTTGACTTTTGCAGCTGTGAGATGTTCTTTCGAAGACCTATCCATTGTGGATATTAACTTGGTAATCCAACCAACAGTTGAAGGTTACTCACTGTTGTTAGTTTTAGTAACTTGCTAGAAGGATTGTCCCAGTTTCACTGACTTGGTTGAATGATGAGGCCATAGGTGATACTTCTCAGAAGTAAAGCAGACGATACACTGTTGTCAGTACTCTGTTGATCTTCATCTTTGTAGATTATTAGATCTTGAAGTCCATCCTGGATCTTCCTACGAAAATAGGACTTAATCACTCACCCAATCAGTTGTCTTCTAATTTATCTGTTGCTCGCTATGGAGCTATTGAGCGCCGCAGTAAACATGGAGGTATTGCTAGATCCAGACTATGGTTTTGGACATTCACTTTATGGCTGTTGACCCAGGATCCATTGTTAGTGATATAGTCCCACCAAATTCAACCACCACCTGCTTCTCTTCTACAGAAAAGGGATGACAAAGAATACAACACTAGCATTAACCTACTGTGTTATGATAAAAGGTTTACAACACAATTACAAACACAAATACAAAACAACAAGGGGAGAAGGGGAAAGGAGTGGGTGTCCATGTTCCACTGTCCCTCATTGCTGAGTAGAGCCATTCTGACCCTTCCTAGTGAGTAAGGTATTTTCTCACTTATATTTTGTTCTGTTGTTACTGGGACTATTGGATGGGTGAAGTCATTCTGTCCATCCAACATGTTGATATTGTCTCTCTCATTACTTGAAGAGAATAGCCTATACAGAATCCCTGTGGTTTCTAATGCCGCATCTTCATTTCGGCACTATAATCATCACTAGGTCAAGACTATTCACCATTGGCTTCTTAAGTACTGACATACATATGTATTCTTACATCAACATCCTCTAATCCCAAGGTGCAACATTAAAATGTATATTCCCACAGTAAAAAGTAACAATCAGAACAAAGAAAATTCTCATACCAAAAAAAAAAACATACATGTACATTTCTCTGATATTAAGTACATGATAATCATACATAATAATCATAATGATGATGCAGGGAGCCTAGGTTTTTGAATTATCTTCATAAACTAAAACATCCATTGTTTTCCCCCACTGCGTACAGCACATGAGGATAGTAATCGCTGTGATATGTTTTGCCAATGACTGCTATTATTCGGAGGGTATTTATAAGAATAACTTATGCCGCATGGTCCAGTCTTCTGAATATTGCAAGCAATTTATTCACATCAATCTTCGCTTCTGTTTCTACTACGGTGAGGCGATGCGGAGTGAATCCTATCCGAACATGCATTTACATCACGCGTTTAATTGTTCATGAATTTATATTCAAACATGGCCTGTCCCTAACACTATTTTATGAAATGATTATATGTTCACCCTCATATGGAGTGGTTACTAATCTGTTAACAAAAGAATGGTACTAAAATTTAGCACTATATTTCCAAGTTACAGATTATAATGTGGCAAAATATTTTATCCCCTGACTAAGTAAGAGTCAGGAATATGCGTAATCCTTTGTATGTCCCCGCATGGATAAAACACCTTTCTATAGTACATAGATTATTTGCAGATTTCTAAGCATAAATAGTGAGATATTGTTCACCGTGCCTAGAAGTTTTAACATAGGAATATGAAATTGACAGACACTAGTTCTTTACTATGAAGCATGAATCAGGGTCTGCTCCTACATTGAGAAAATCTCTAGAATGTGTTTCAGACATGAGAGTTGATACTTTACAGTACACATAATATTCATAGATTATAGCACTACTAGTGAGATATAAGTTCATAATGCCTATACAAGATATTAACATATAGATTTGAAATTGTAAGACATAGGAAAAATTACAGCGTGGCGCCCACATGTGTTTCCTTAGTAAACATCATCCAGCCTGGTTTAAGAGAATTGTAACTAATTCTTATTTAAACATACTGGTCTATGTAATACATAAATATATCTTAATAATGTAGATAACATACCAATAGCTTGAATAGAATCATGTTTTTAAGGCAAACTACCTTCTCCCCGAAGGGAAAGGTCGACTTTCTTGTGTGTTCTCTTGACTAGAAATGACCGCTTCAGTCTTTGTTTTCCCCCTCGCCAGGATTGGCCAGATAAGGGAGAGAAAACAAGCCAAAATAAATTAAGCTGTGCCACGGTCAGTCTATCGCTGTCTTATTTTCTCTTACATTAAGTAAGTTACTTAAACAGTAATTGTAAGGGTTTGTTTATTTTTAAGGGAGTCCATAAATAGGAAAGGGTAAGGACGTTTTATTATACCACACGCCTCCCCAATATAAGACATTTATTTCTTTCAGAAATTAAATGGTCGAGTAGTACTCTACAATTTCCGTCTTTACATTGACTCCCCTAGTATCCATCCCTTATTACTTTACTACATTTCTTTCCTATATTAAAATCTACCAGAGCTACGCCCATTTTCTTCTAGTCACGACAACTGGCATAACCCTAATGGATTATTTCTCTTTTAGTGAAAGAGTGTAGCACCCTCTCCACTGTTGTCAGCTATTGTTTGAAATATGAGTTTATCTGATAATTTGTTACTTTCCAGTACTGGTTTGTCTGCATCAAACCGACTTTTTGAAGCAATTGAGATATCATCATTAAGCTTGATTTCTCTCTCATTAGATTATCAATCTTGAGATTATGTTAAAACCGACGGTTAATTCTGCGTCTACTGATAGCATATTAAACTCGCCCGTCTCCCTGTAAGTTAGACGTTTGTTTTAACTATAGATCTGATATTTAAAGGAAGCTAAAGATGGTTCCTGTTGAATACATGTTCATCCAACACATCATGTGTTTGGGTTATAAGTCGAGTTATGGGATTTTCCGATCAGTTTTGATAACTACTGATTAGAGTGGTGTCCCTTTCTCTTGTGGGTTTTCCCGGAGAATCTCGTCTAACATGTAAACAAGGTCCAACTTTTCTAGATTTCCGTTCTGAACTGACTATTCCCCGGCGAACCTGAATCTATCAGAAATGAAGTAATTCTTAGCTTATTTTCTCTGCTTTTCCTTCTAACCTGGATCTATTTTACGCTAGAATCCTTATTAGTAATTCTAACTGATGTGTTTGAGTTTCACTCTGTATTTGTTGCTTTGGTGTTGAATTACGAGCAATTTTGCATCGCTTGGCGTACATTGATCGTCGTCTGCCTCCCTCCAGGTTTTAGACTATTTTCAACTTAGCAACATACATTGTTATGTAGGTTCAGACGTATTGTCTCCTACCATATATAATCAGTTCAGTGAGAAGTTAAAAGCCCCTTTTTGTGATTCCTTTGATAGTCTTCCAGACAATCAAGTTGCTGGTTCACTTTCCAGTTATGGATGTGGATTACTAGTCTTAGTAAAATTACTGTTACATATGTATATCCCTCTCATACTGGCGTCTCCTGAGTTGTGTCCTCAGGATAACAGGTAAGGTACTCTTAATGTTTCTCTCCAGTTTTGTTTTCCTCCGTTTAATACGTGGAAGCTCTGGATTTATTTAGATTGACTAAGGTCTATCTTTGAACTGTTATATAATTTACTAGCTGGATTCCTGATTGAAATTCCTAATCTAGTAAATGTCAAGCAATTCTTCAGCTATCTGCTCCAATTTGCTTGGTTTTTACACAGCTATATTCCATTTTTCTAGCATGGGTTCACTGTATAAGTTTTAGGCGTTTCCTCTGTCTTTACGTCAAAGGGTTCGTCCTATCTATAAACAGCATCTATTTTAAGAGTTGTTTATTTAATTGATGCTTTTTACTGATTCGTATCAGTTATTTAAGCTAATCTCTGTTAGTCTAGATCTGCTTTCACATATTTAATGCTGGCATATAATCCAAATCAGAACTGAGATGTAGAAATCTGTTTCGCCTTGCGATTGATTTCTGATTCACCTACCTATTAGTAGGCTTCGAGCATTATCTAGAATTTAGTTACTCGGTTAGTTTTAAAGAAAATACAATTGAGTCGCGCGCCTCTATTGTACCCTTTATTGCCCTTTTTAATTCTTCCCTTATGAGAATATTAATTTTAGTTAGGCAATTACTGAAATAACTTTACGTAAGCTAATCGCTAACTAAAAGCTGTTTCGTTCCTCTTTTTGATGAGGACTACTCATAGTGAACATTTCACTTAGTGAGGTTAAACTGTAAATTTCAAAGTTAAGGAGCCAATATCTGAAATGTTCAGTCTCTTACTAGAGATTGGCACAGATTTTTTCCGGTATCTCCTGAAGTTTATTTGAAATTCCAATTTCTTAAGTTAATTCTTTAATTATACCTTTTACATACCTATACGGTCTGTTTCCGCTACCATTAATAATGGAATCGGGGTGGATAATTTAAAGAAATACCTTATATTCTGTTGGGTCAGTAAGTGAGTTGATCAGTTTCACTTACATCACCAGGTGAATATTTTGGTTGACCCTATTTATTAACATATGGGCCATCTGAGTTAGTTAATAATACTACTCATATCACCGGTGGAGTAGAATAAGTGTCAGTATGGCTTTTCTTCCTAAGTATCCCTCATTTATTCACTTTACTTTACTACCGGTGTTGTAGAACATGTTATGTTATATGAAAAAAAGGATTAAATTAGGGCGCCCCTAAATAATGCAAATTCTTACAATATTCCTTCCCTTTTATTAACTATGTCTACATTTTTGCAAGTGGTGGTTTTGGCTTTACCATTAGTTCATTTACTTTAGTTACTGCTATTTTCCCCTGGTTTAATTCATCTCTCAGGTATTATTTACTGTACTACTGAATCATTTGTTGATTAAATTTTTCCCTTAAAAAAAATTTATTGGATTTTTAACTTATCTGTCCTAATTATCTATAAAATTGTCTATCACTCTCTGCTGCCTTGGTAACTTTTCAATATTACATGAATTATACAAGCAGATCAAGCATGAAAATACAATGATAATCAATGACAAAATAGTTAATTAACACATGATTCATAATTAGAAACATAAACCTTATGGATACATAATATAGTAGTGTGTTCATGAGTACACCACTTTTAAACCATTTAAAGAGAATACCAGAGTAGCAGAACCATACCTCAAACATCAAATGGGAATGACTATGAATTCTAAACATTCACTGAATTACCTATCTTATGTGAGTTTACCATCCCAGAGACCTTACTACTGGAGGTTCATTACTGGTCTTAGTTTCCCATCAATAAGATATAAAATATGAGTTTTTAAAAAAAAATCTCATACCCAACAACCAACTACCTGATGCATCTGCCAGAATCAAGATATTACCTGTGAACAGTTTTGTACCAAAAAATAAACCTATATTTATCTGAGCCATTATGGGTTCATATAACACTTGACTCAGCTCATACTAATGAGTGATTAGGTCTGTTACTAACACTATAACATTCTGAAGTGACTTGGTTTACCTGCGAGAGGTTTTCCCTGAATTCATATACTCACAATAATACACCAATTGTGATGTTTACCATGAGTTTTAATTCACGGACGTTGCCCACACATGTGGGATGTGGATTTTAATTCCTGAGAATGATTCGTTAAAATGTCTAGGGGGTATTATTGATTCTCTGGTCACTGGTCAGAATGCAGGGTGATCAGGGATATTTACCACAAATCTCAGGAGGAAAGAGTTCAATCCTTGAAACAATGGCATCTGTGTGTAGGTTTCCCTTCCCACTTCATCACCCTTTAAATTAACTATAGATGCTAGAAGGATATTGATTGCTCACAATATATAAACAACCACTTATTGGACACCACATTTACTTGATGTACACAACACTTTTGGACAAACAGTTCAGGTATTAACTCAAGATCTGCAATTACATATATAGATGTGTAATAAACACTATGCATTTTCAGACAGGCATGGGAATGATATGCAGTATTACAACATAGTACCCAGTGACCCCAGAAAAAAAAAACCAGGTTATTACAAACAACACAACAACCACAAATTGGTTCTGCTTACTCGACTCATTGTACCTAGATAAAATCACATTGGTCTAGGTGCAGAAACCCAACATATATATTTGTTTCTGACACCATGTACAATTATCATATTTAAAAACAATGAGTTGATGTCAAAATACTATTTACCTTAACCATCATTGGTTATACCTCAATAACACTCTTTGTATGTCATAGAAGAAAAAAACACACACATGAAAACAGTTGATACTAATAATTAAATTAATTAATTATAGTGTTCATTTAGGCATTGCGGATGGGTATTCCTCTCCAGTGCAAAGCAGTTAATGTCCATAATTATCAGTGCAGAATTATACTCAGTCATTTTCTACTCACAGTATGTCCACCGAAGTTGGCTGGCGAATGTTTCTAATCCATAATCCAAGAATAGAATTATACATAAGCACATATTCTCTCCATGAGACTGAATTTAAGAATACTCTGTTGCCATTTGGGCTGTGATCCAATTGAAATTGATGCCTAGGTCTATCATACTTTCAGGAGATGCAACTTAAGCTCTGCAGAAGGTTCTTCCCCATCTCATCTTATCGATGAAAAGATGACGACTGTCCAACAGCTCGGTTTATGTTAACCGTTTCCCAATTTAGTTCAAAAGGCTTTGTTACACACCCGGTTCATGTTGATAGGCCATCCTACACTTGATGATGGGGCAGTTAGGCCGACATGGGACCAGCATAGAGTTCTGATTCATTCCATTTCTGTGTAGAACATACCATGGTGAGTCATTCATTGGGTTTCATCTGAAGATTCTGCTGCAGGCATGGAACTGAAGAATATTACTCCACCACATATCCAGGGATGCAAGCCATCAGGTGATTCCTGTGGTTGCAGGCGTAGAGGCATTTACTCCGCTAGCTGCTTTCATATGGTCCTTTTTTTATGCGTTCAGGTTTGGGAACCTTGAGGTAATCTGGTGTAGGTATGGTTTTCAGTTGGCACCTTGGTTGTATTGGTTCAATGTCTTCTTCCCATTTGTTTGAGTTGGTGTTCATAGCTAGAACTTGGTGTTGCATGGCTGGAACCTTCTGTTTGACTTTTGCAGCTGTGAGATGTTCTTTCGAAGACCTATCCATTGTGGATATTAACTTGGTAATCCAACCAACAGTTGAAGGTTACTCACTGTTGTTAGTTTTAGTAACTTGCTAGAAGGATTGTCCCAGTTTCACTGACTTGGTTGAATGATGAGGCCATAGGTGATACTTCTCAGAAGTAAAGCAGACGATACACTGTTGTCATTACTCTGTTGTCTTCATCTTTGTAGATTATTAGATCTTGAAGTCCATCCTGGATCTTCCTACGAAAATAGGACTTAATCACTCACCCAATCAGTTGTCTTCTAATTTATCTGTTGCTCGCTATGGAGCTATTGAGCGCCGAAGTAAACATGGAGGTATTGCTAGATCCAGACTATGGTTTTGGACATTCACTTTATGGCTGTTGACCCAGGATCCATTGTTAGTGATATAGTCCCACCAAATTCAACCACCACCTGCTTCTCTTCTACAGAAAAGGGATGACAAAGAATACAACACTAGCATTAACCTACTGTGTTATGATAAAAGGTTTACAACACAATTACAAACACAAATACAAAACAACAAGGGGAGAAGGGGAAAGGAGTGGGTGTCCATGTTCCACTGTCCCTCATTGCTGAGTAGAGCCATTCTGACCCTTCCTAGTGAGTAAGGTATTTTCTCACTTATATTTTGTTCTGTTGTTACTGGGACTATTGGATGGGTGAAGTCATTCTGTCCATCCAACATGTTGATATTGTCTCTCTCATTACTTGAAGAGAATAGCCTATACAGAATCCCTGTGGTTTCTAATGCCGCGTCTTCATTTCGGCACTATAATCATCACTAGGTCAAGACTATTCACCATTGGCTTCTTAAGTACTGACATACATATGTATTCTTACATCAACATCCTCTAATCCCAAGGTGCAACATTAATATATATATTCCCACAGTAAAAAGTAACAATCAGAACAAAGAAAATTCTCATACCAAAAAAAACATACATGTACATTTCTCTGATATTAAGTACATGATAATCATACATAATAATCATAATGATGATGCAGGGAGCCTAGGTTTTTGAATTATCTTCATAAACTAAAACATCCATTGTTTTCCCCCACTGCGTACAGCACATGAGGATAGTAATCGCTGTGATATGTTTTGCCAATGACTGCTATTATTCGGAGGGTATTTATAAGAATAACTTATGCCGCATGGTCCAGTCTTCTGAATATTGCAAGCAATTTATTCACATCAATCTTCGCTTCTGTTTCTACTACGGTGAGGCGATGCGGAGTGAATCCTATCCGAAGATGCATTTACATCACGCGTTTAATTGTTCATGAATTTATATTCAAACATGGCCTGTCCCTAACACTATTTTATGAAATGATTATATGTTCACCCTCATATGGAGTGGTTACTAATCTGTTAACAAAAGAATGGTACTAAAATTTAGCACTATATTTCCAAGTTACAGATTATAATGTGGCAAAATATTTTATCCCCTGACTAAGTAAGAGTCAGGAATATGCGTAATCCTTTGTATGTCCCCGCATGGATAAAACACCTTTCTATAGTACATAGATTATTTGCAGATTTCTAAGCATAAATAGTGAGATATTGTTCACCGTGCCTAGAAGTTTTAACATAGGAATATGAAATTGACAGACACTAGTTCTTTACTATGAAGCATGAATCAGGGTCTGCTCCTACATTGAGAAAATCTCTAGAATGTGTTTCAGACATGAGAGTTGATACTTTACAGTACACATAATATTCATAGATTATAGCACTACTAGTGAGATATAAGTTCATAATGCCTATACAAGATATTAACATATAGATTTGAAATTGTACGACATAGGAAAAATTACAGCGTGGCGCCCACATGTGTTTCCTTAGTAAACATCATCCAGCCTGGTTTAAGAGAATTGTAACTAATTCTTATTTAAACATACTGGTCTATGTAATACATAAATATATCTTAATAATGTAGATAACATACCAATAGCTTGAATAGAATCATGTTTTTAAGGCAAACTACCTTCTCCCCGAAGGGAAAGGTCGACTTTCTTGTGTGTTCTCTTGACTAGAAATGGCCGCTTCAGTCTTTGTTTTCCCCCTCGCCAGGATTGGCCAGATAAGGGAGAGAAAACAAGCCAAAATAAATTTAGCTGTGCCACGGTCAGTCTATCGCTGTCTTATTTTCTCCTACATTAAGTAAGTTACTTAAACAGTAATTGTAAGGGTTTGTTTATTTTTAAGGGAGTCCATAAATAGGAAAGGGTAAGGACGTTTTATTATACCACAATTCCCAGTAGCGAATTCTTCACTGCAAAGCCCATACCGTGTTGCCTTTTTTCTGCCTGCCCTCTTCCCTTCCAAAAAAAGGTGTAATTGTTTTCCCTGAGTGACATTTCCTCAGCGAGGCGAGTCTCCTGCAGGCCAGCAATATCAATGTTAAGACGATTGAATTCAGCATCAATCGCAGCCGTTTTTCTCACATCGTCAATATTTGTCAAGTCAGTGGAAAATCCTGGACACATGGTTCTCACGTTCCAGGTTGCAAGCCGTAGCTTGAGGTTTCTATTATTCTTTTTATTAGTACCTGGTGCATTGGTTTTACAGCCTGCGATTCAGATTTTGTCCTAGCCCCAAGCACCCATTGAAGCAGGCAGGCTGTGGCGGATCAGCACCCAATTGGCCGGGGGCTGCCCAGCTTGAGGCGGGCGGTAGCTGATCAGTGACACCTGTAGCTGTCTCCCACCGTCAGAGGCAACGCGTGGCGCCCCATATCTACGCCAACTGACAAGGACTTATAACCCGTAACAGTTGCCTCTCGCTTTGATTCCGAGACCGGTTAAGACCAGGGATGGAGTTATTGCCTCTCCATAGCACAAAGCCTGGGCTAAAATAAAGAAACCATGTGTTGCCAATGCAGCATGATCCCTCTCTCGGCCTGCCTAGTTCACTCCAGAGGAAAGTTAACACCTATACATCTGGAACAAGACAAGCTGCAGAAGCTGCCGGATCAGCAAAGCAATGCTCTAACTGTCCGCCTGTCGGAGCTTCGATCCTAGACCAGCTGCCAACCAAGGCTTAGGGCCTGGTCTGCCCTGCCATGACTTATTTTGTCTGTGGGTTGCATTTCCTCGCACCGGGATAAGGCTAGTACCCTCCCAATTGCGCTCTTCCGCCCGAAGCCGTTGGCACAATGTGGGGTGTCGGGTTTAGTAAGCGCCGCCCAACATTCGGCGCTGACAGAAAGCAGGTAGTACCGTCTACTGTCATACGGTAGCTCAGTCATATCTGACTAAGACCTGACTCACAAAAAAACTAAACTAACTAACTAACTAACTACCTACCTACCTAACTAACTAACTAACTAACTAACTAACTAACTAACTAACTAACTAACTAACTAACTAACTAACTAAGCTGGTAATGTTTCGTCAACGGATTTAAGGTAATTTATTGACAAAGGACTCCGCCTCAAACCCCAGGGGAACAGACGATGTGACAGCTGAAAAACAGGTGCATGTACACGACTAGTTCTAAGCGGGGCCGCTGATTAACCAAGAAAGAATATCATATGACAAGAAATTCACCGAGAAGCAATAAACACAATGTATATGGCACACTATGTTGTCATGCAAAGTACACGTTTAAATAAACTAACGATATAACCAAACCAATCGGTTTCTGTGGCTAAGGGTTTGCGAACGCGGTTTGTGAGCCTGTATACCCGGGTTCGAAAGCAATGGCAAACTACTGAACGTAAAATTTGCCCAGGAATCACGAACAGCGAAAATGCTGGGGTTGACTGCTACATCTTGTGAACGACATGCAACTTAATTTTTTATAACCAAACTGATTCAATTAAATCAGAAAGACAAAATGATTTGACCACATGAAAAGACACAATAATGTATTATTATTTAGCTCTCGCTCGCTCAAGAGTAGTTCATGCACGAAACGTCTGGTAGCACTGGACTAAATTTTGTCTGTGGAATACCCTTCCCTATTACCAGTGTCTCTCCCCACCAGGCGAACCCATTCCAACTTCAAAGGTAATTGTAATTTACGTCCCCAAGTCTAGGACGAGAAGTCAACATTTTAGTCCAGCTGACCGGTGTAGGGGTTGAACCCCCTATTTCAGCATCAGCACATCGGATGTTTCAGATCAAGCGCTCTTATTCATTCGGTCATGCTGACCAATCATATTTTATATCATACTATAGGGTTGCCTCTCGTCTCTGTTGTCATGCATTCAAATCCTTGTTAAAATAGATTGTAAAAATTAACCTGGGCCACGTGATCGATATTTATACCTACAGTTATACCCGGAATTATTCTGGAAAAGAAAGCCCGCCGACATGATAATTACCACATCACCCAACGACAGCCGAGGGTTTATAAACCTATTGGGCTACCCCCTATTCTATACCATATATAAACACATCACCCATCGACAGCCGAGGGTTTATAAACCTATTGGGCTACCCCCTATTCTATACCACATATAAACACATCACCCATCGACAGTCGAGGGTTTATAAACCTATTGGGCTACCCCCTATTCTATACCACATATAAACACATCACCCATCGACAGTCGAGGATTTATAAACCTATTGGGCTACCCCCTATTCTATACCATATATAAACACATCACCCATCGACAGTCGAGGGTTTATAAACCTATTGGGCTACCCCGTATTCTATACCACATATAAACACATCACCCATCGACAGTCGAGGATTTATAAACCTATTGGGCTACCCCCTATTCTATACCACATATAAACACATCACCCATCGACAGTCTAGGGTTTATAAACCTATTGGGCTACCCCCTATTCTATACCATATATAAACACATCACCCATCGACAGTCGAGGGTTTATAAACCTATTGGGCTACCCCCTATTCTATACCACATATAAACACATCACCCATCGACAGTCGAGGGTTTATAAACCTATTGGGCTACCCCCTATTCTATACCATATATAAACACATCACCCATCGACAGTCGAGGGTTTATAAACCTATTGGGCTACCCCCTATTCTATACCACATATAAACACATCACCCATCGACAGTCGAGGGTTTATAAACCTATTGGGCTACCCCATATTCTATACCACATATAAACACATCACCCATCGACAGTCGAGGGTTTATAAACCTATTGGGCTACCCCCTATTCTATACCACATATAAACACATCACCCATCGACAGTCGAGGATTTATAGACCTATTGGGCTACCCCCTATTCTATACCACATATAAACACATCACCCATCGACAGTCGAGGGTTTATAAACCTATTGGGCTACCCCCTATTCTATACCACATATAAACACATCACCCATCGACAGTCGAGGATTTATAGACCTATTGGGCTACCCCCTATTCTATACCATATATAAACACATCACCCATCGACAGTCGAGGGTTTATAAACCTATTGGGCTACCCCATATTCTATACCATATATAAACACATCACCCATCGACAGTCGAGGGTTTATAAACCTATTGGGCTACCCCCTATTCTATACCACATATAAACACATCACCCATCGACAGCCGATGAGTTTATAAAGCTATTGAACTACCCCCTATTCTATACCATATATAAACACATCACCCATCGACAGCCGATGAGTTTATAAAGCTATTGAACTACCCCCTATTCTCTACCTCATATTAGCCCCTGCTCTGTGGCTAAGGCACGCAATTCGTAATCACCGCATACCTTTTTCGAAACACAGATGAGGGTGATTCGGAATCAGACCGCCTTGCGTTGGTATTTCATACACTGGTATGAGTGCCGGTCGTTTAGAAAGCAATGGAAAATAACTGAAAGCAAAACTTGCCAAGAAATCACAAACGGCCAACAAATGCTGGAGGTCAATATCTAAAACATATCGGGACATTTTAAGTTAAATGTTAGTGAAACATTCAAAAAATGTCCTGGAGCATGACTAAGAAAATACCAACTTTCTACAACTTCAGAGCTTCGAATAAATGTTGCTCATAAGAATCATGAGGTGCCGGAAACTGAAATACTTTGGCCTTAATTATCGTCACAATGATTTAGAAAGAACTGTGATAGGAGGCATACTTCCTGGAAATATAGGCAGAAGTCAACCAGTAAAGAGATGGGTAAGGACAGTTAAGACACATTGTGCACGAACATGCACGAGACAAAGTAACTAGCAAAAGGTCGAGAACCTCTTGGACGGTCATGATTAGAGCAATCTTCCGCGAATGTCTTCCTACATGATGAGATATAGAACCAATGATCACTGTGTCGGTTAGCATGCGCGCTAGTCACGACACCACAACATAAATCGTGTATTATAGTAACCAAGGTAACAGGCCAGAAAAGACAAAAATAAACATGCGACGAAGGCATCTAGTCAATACCTCAAAATTGATCTCAACCCAGGAGACACTGGCTGTAACGGTTGAACAACTTTCAAATTAGCTTCAAATACTATAAAAAGGATGATTAGTCCCGTGGCGGACCGATAGCTGTAGTTTATGACGTGCCAATAGACACTGTATTTTAACGACTGCCATAAAGCGGATCATTAGTCTGAAGCAGACCCTTGTTCCGACGGGAATTAGCGGGCAAATTTACGATTGTAATTTGTCGAAGGCTGTAAGTTTCACAGGCTACCAATGACATATGGCCTGTTTTGTCAATTTTTGTAAGCCGTGAGTTAAATTGTCCGTGATCTGGTGTTTAAGTTCGTTACTAGAATTGTGTGAACGGTTGGTTGATTGCAAAAGGTTTCAGGACTAGCTTAATGTTAATTACCAGATATGTGTTACGACGAAGTAACGACAGTGGCGACATGGTGGAGTTAACGAATTTACTGGAATATCGAGGGTTAAAATAACTCATGTAAGAAACATTAAAAGTCATATTATTCGCTCAAAAATGCCCCGAAGCAGGAATTTGCGTTGGATCTCAGGTGAGATAGGGCCATATCATGTTGTAGACCTAAGTGCACGGTGGAATAGGTGGCATAATTGACAGTATGATTGTCACGGAAAAACTGCAGTTTAATGATTCCTTGATAACTTGCATATTAAAATACAAGGAAGGAGAAGGGTTAACAATCGTGTACTTCATTCTGAGAGGAGGACGAATAAAAGATCATTGACCGACACAAATATGAAAATAGGATACAGGTGTGTGTAAAGTTCATTGCTTGACGATCTGACGGACACGGAGAAACGGGACGATCGCGCTGGGGACACACGACCGGAGAAAACGATCAGCGAGTGAAGTTGCTTTGAAGTATTCGCGTACGGGGAAACTCAGGGAGCAGCGTAACAACGGAGGACACGAACAACTAACCACTACGGGATTTCTCCGCTGTTTGACGGGCAGGATACGGCAAAATTGATTGTAGATCAAACAATCAGCGTAGGATTGGACACTCGTTATAATAAGCCGAACAGGGGATTTCTGGTTAGTGTGTGTTCCAAACTGGGCTGAATGAGATATGCTCCTGAGGGGGAAAAGAAAGACACGTCCCTAATGGTTTACAGAAGAGGGGATATTAGTGTGTTATTCGCTAGTGTATTTCGATTCCAGGAACATAAGTGCATATATATAAGGTAACACTAATATTAGAGTAATATTAGCATAGGGAAATATGTGGTTGTGCGTAGGGTTTACTATTGCTTTCTATTTAGTGAATAGTTTATACTTTAGTGAATTCTGCTGTTTATGTCAGAGTATTCTTTCGGAGGCTGTTTCATTACGGCTGGAGAAAGATAATCACATAGACAGGGATATGAGGCAGACTTAAATCACCTGATTTAATGTTTATTACCCAGGTTCTACTACACCTGACAGTACATCTCTTGTACAGAGAAAGCAGTGTTGATAATACAGGAAAGACCTTTTAATTTAATCAAGCACTTCACAGGTGCAGTGAAAGTATGTCACTATAGCAAATGCACAGTGGGTGACTTAACGAATGTCAAAAAACAGGTTTTGGTGAACCTTAGAGAAGGAACTTTATTCAAGCATAGAAAATAGGATAAAACATTGTCATTGAGTACTCACCTAAACGAAACAGGGAAGAACCCTAGACCAGTGTACCTATATTCAGAGAACGGTTAAATAACTGTGGACAGGTGTGAGGTGTTTTCACTGATGGATTATAACAACATAAAACGGAAAACTCTGTCTACGGAAAGGACTTACCGTGATCACATTACTGTACGGTGTTACTGTGGTGAACAATTGTTTGTTTTTTCAAGAATTGGATTAAGTCAAGACTCAAGCTGAACGGATCATACCGGGTGAGAACGTTCTAATTCTGTGTTTGATATCTGATGTTTTGGCCTGTTGAATATGCCGGAGAAGATTACGAAGACTAACATCTAAATGTCCTATCTTGCAGTCACCTTAGCAGACATTACCAACTACAGATACACCTTCAATACATACCCCAGACATAGTTTTTATTAATAAATCTTTTATTTATCGTTGAAAGGAACTGTTGTCAGGGTATGTTATGAAAGAGAGAGAGAGAGAGTGAAAGAAATAGATATATGGAAGGGAAGACAGAAGGGAGGAGTGTAGACAGAAGTCAGTCAATAATCCCAACAGAGAATAAAGTTGAAGATGTGCTTGTTGATTCCACATTCCTCCCGGGTAAACAAGTGACAATGACAGAGTTAAGAAACGTAATCAGGTATGATCAGCTTGTGCCTTGCAAAGAGAAGTATGCAATTATTCTCTCTACAGATCTCGGTTGTTGGTGTTTTGGATAAATTCTATAGATGACATTGCTTCACGCCACCATCTTAGATCATCAAGCATACGTTATCTCGGCTTGCCGCTGTTTCTTGTGTCGCTGACCTTTCCAGTCGTCACGGTGTTCTCCATTGATTTTATTCTGATGATATGACGAAACAACAGTGTCTCTTTCTTATAGTCGTGTATAATGTTTCTTTCGCCATGTGATGAGAATAGGGAAATTAGAGAACATCATGACATCTGGAAAGATCGAGGAGGAAGAGAGGCAGGGGCAGACCAATAGACATTATGCTAGATGGCCTGAGACGGTGGCATGGATGTAGATGATCAGCAAAGTTGATCCTGAAAACCAAAGACCGATATCTGTTAAGAGTCATGAATGCCTAGGCCAGCTGGAATGACACATGATGATGATGATGATGCTAATGTTCTACTTTCATTAATAGCTTCTACCTGGCAACGTAACAGGAAACTTCTGACAAACGTTAACCAACTGAACGACCTTCTATACGCTTTGGAGCCTATTAGAACACTTGCTAGCCTAATATCTGTATACGACAATCGAAACTCCATAGGTGATGTAGTTAATGTCACGGCCTACCGCCTTTACTTTCCAGGACACTACCTGGTACCAATTTTAAGTTCGATCGACCTGGGAGCAAGTTGATTTAATAAAAAAGAATATCACTATGGGGATTTGAACACGTTACCAACGGGTCAACAAGCAACCCAATGCGGTACTGCGACACCCGTTGAAAAAAACACACACACGTACACACACGTACACACACGTACACACACGCGCGCACACGCGCGCGCACACACACACACACAAACACACACACACACACACACACACATATATATATATATATATATATATATATATATATATATATATATATATACACACATATATATATATATATATACACACACAAACACACACAAACACACACACACACACACACACACACACACACGACTGGTGTATATGATGAGTTAAACAGCACGAGTAGGCAAACAAATCGGCTGGTTCCGCACGGCTGGGTGGAGCAATGGTGCATGATAAGGCAGACAAGGTTGGGGCCTTTTGGAGATCGTGTGTGTAATGCGGAGGAACAGAGATCATCACGGCTTTGAGAGAATGCTGCAGTGATTGACCAGAAGAGCTGCCCGACACTCCGGACTACGAGGAAAGGCCAAACGGACACATAGTCAGACTGCTTCTGGTACTATTAGTATTGGGACTCTTCGCTGGCTGTTGAAGACGATGACGGAGCACGTATGGGAATGGCCGAAGTGCTATGGTGTCAGTTGTTTTTTATTCAGCTCAACAACAACTACTCAATCACACAGAGACGAGAATCAGAAACTGAAAATAACATGGGGAAAACAACCAAGGGGTTAGGGAAGATAGCAAAGGGTTGAAAGGCGTGGCTCGAGACTGTTCAAGGTCTTGTTACATCAGGTGATCAGAACAGAAGAAGCAGGACGATTTTAAAGAAACTGTTTTAACTATTAAGTCAGGCTTTCCATCTATTTTACAATGGAATAAACAGGCCACGAGGCAATTAGAACGGTAAGAATGTATCATCAGCTTCATCATCCAGTGCTTTACCGGCTGGTGTGGGCGATCATGCTTCTCCAAAATTTGCGATCTCCGATGGCATGGATCAATTCGGGTATTGACTCCCTTCCATGCCATGACACAAGAATGCCAAAGAATTTTCTTATGCTATCTTCCTCTATCTTTCTTTCCACAAATTGTTCCGGCTACCACAAAATGTTCCAGTTGCTGTCTTGTCATAATATGGCCAAAAAAAAAACAACAACATAATAACTGCTTCTTTCTGATGTTTGTGATAAGTTGTCTACTTAGCTACTTAGCTTCCTTGAAAATGTCCAGATTGCTCAATTTTGCTGTCCAATTAACTTTGAGCATTCTTCTATAAAACCACATCTCCAAGGCTTCTGGGGATATTTTCCCCCACCTGTTTACTAATTGGCCAGGATTCGCAGTTGTATATTAAAATTAGTTCTATGTAACATGCAAGAACCCTTTTTCTAACTTTCAAGGACAAGGACTTATTGCACAAAATGTTCTTTATTTACCAGAATGCATGTTTTTCTTGTCATATTCTGTTCTTTATCTCTGTAATACATCTTCCACCTGAAGAAATGTATACTTATTGAAATTTCGAGGTAGCTTGAAAGTTCTCGACAAACATTTCCTTATCTAAAAAGAAGGAGGGTTCAACCACCTACACCGGTCAGTGAACTAAAATGTTGACTTCTCGTCCCTTACTTCCGGACGTAAATTACAAGTGCCTCTGAAGTCGGATCGGTTCTCTCAATGGCGACGAACACTGGTAATACAGAAAGCTAATCCAGACGCAAAAATCAATTCAGTGCACTAGAAGAGATAGCACATGTATGGACTACGATTGAGTTCAAAGCAAGGAAGCGAAAAAACAGGAAGAAGGAAGCGAAAAAACAGGAAGAAAGAATCGCTCACACACACCAAAGGCATTTAAAATGATCGAGCCTTCAATAATATCGCATATCGTGTCAGATGGTTATTCCCCCTGTCCCTGTAAGCACACCCTTGAAAGGGAGACCACCTCTGGTGATAGGGAGATCTTTTCTAGTGAAAGGGAGACCTCTCCTAGCGAGAACGCCGCTGGAGGAGATTATTTGTAGGCTAATACAGGAGGCCGTCCATCATCGTGCTGCGCTGGTCTTTGTTAAGACAGCTGTGAAAATGTACCCATTCTGGGGGCCCTGATGAATCTGTTTCAGCGTTTTTTCTCTCCGTCACGTAAAGTAAATAGACTCCCCTGGGCATGAGCGTTTTGGAAAATGGAATGATGAGCTCGTGTCATATCTATTCTTGGCTCGGTGTGTAAGCTAATTCATCCTCTTCTTCTTTCACCTCTCAGCACTACCCCTCCTCCTTATTTATTATTTTTCTGTTCGCATTACTGTTCTTCTTCTTCATCCTCCCTCTCCATCATCTTCCATCTTCCTATCTTCTTCCGTCCCTCCTCTTCTTCCGCCTTCCTCCTCTCATCGCTTATTAATTTCTCCTTTCTGCCTCCCTGCTTACCTCTCTTCCTTCCTTCATTCCTTCCTTCCTCCTTTCCAATTCTTCTTGTTGTTAAGACAAACAATATACAGATAAATAGAGAAATGTGTGGCTAGGAAATTAACAGTTTGTAACTGCTATTTCAATTATCCGCTAAGTATTTATTGCAGATAAGCCTGGATAAAGTGTGATAAGCAGGAAGGCTGTGGGTTATAGAGACAGCGGTCGACAGATATACAAAGTGCGGAACTGGATGACAGAGTGTCGAGAAAGAGGATCCGTTATTGACAGAGTGCAATGATCGATATCTTGAAAACAGATAGTGTTTGCTTGTTGATACGCATGCTCGAAAAAATGGTTTGGATATTTTATTGGGATCCAAACGCGAAAACTTAATGACAACTGACAAACTTGATAGGAAACAGGCAATGGGAAGACAGAACAACATTAATGGATGGCACCACCACAGGGTATTATCGGAACAAGAACACAGACCTTATACATGACTCAGGTGTTCATGTGAGATGCGAACCAACAACTAGCAAACCAAACAGCCAGCCAGACAACCAACTAACCAACCAACTAACCAACTAACCAACCAACCAACAACTACCTGGGGACAGTACTTGTATACGTCTTAAGGCGTGGATAATGATTCGTTATATCTTTATTTACATTATTCATCCAATACGCTGTATTTATCTTATTTATAGCTATACCAAAAAGACCAGGAGTAATTGAATGCGAGGATTTTAGAACGATTAACCTCATAAACCATGTCACTAAGTTTCTACTCAGAATTATAATGAGAAGAACAAGAAATAAAATAAAAATGGAAATTGGTGAAGAACAGTATGGATTTGTGGAAGGACAGGGTACAAACAATTCAATATACATATTATGAACACTAATAGAAACGTCAATAGAGAAACATAAAGATATATATTTGTGCTTCATAGATTATGATAGACAGAGTCGACTTCATTGCACCGGGTTTTATCCCATATGGTACAGTCTCTTTCCGCAGCGCGGAAAGCGTCGCACAAACCACGAACTCCGTAGCTCTAGTGACGACCCACAGAAGTCTCCAAAAAATTTAACTCGTGAACCGAAGGACGCAGCCTGGAATCGAACCCACAACCTTCGGAGCCCGAGTCAAACGGCTTGACCACTTCGCCATGGAGACTCCCACTGATAAAGACTGATAAAGTAAAAGAGTAGAAATAGAGACCACAGACTGATAAAATAAAACATGTTGAAATGGTTAAAATGTTGGGGAGACATTAACATTGATGGGAAAGATCTCAGATTAATAAAAACATATTTACTGGAACCATGTAGCAGAAATTAAAATGGGAAATAAAGAAGGAAAGTATGAACAAACAAGGCTGGGAGTACGACAAGGTTATGTTTTGTCACCGGATCTCTTCTCCCTCTATAGCGAAGTAACAATGAGAGAGATCAAAGAGAAACCAGAAATACTAATCGGAGGTTATAATATAAACAATACACGTTATGCAGATAACACAGTATTAATGGCGGATATTGCAAAAGACCTACAACAATTGTTGCGTCCACTTGTGATGTGAACCAGCTATGATCTAGTTAGAGTCGAACATCTTAGCCTTTGATCTACTCCGTTCTCGGTTTGATGTTTCCTAATCGGCCAAAGTGCAATTGCGTAACATCACGTGATAAAGATCAGTTTTTATGTGACAATGTCATGCACACGGTGCGCGTTCCCCGCTCCCTGTCACATAAAATGTTAAGTTCACCTGAAATGTCGTTCGGCCATACTCTGCTATCTTGATATAACGAGGTTGTAACCATTTTATTTAGCTATATCACAATGGAGGTCTTTTTAAGAGGAGAAAATTGGACACTGTTTCCCCTATATCCTAATTCATCTCTTTCTTCTGTTGTCCTACTGCTTTTTTGCCGCAAAGCGTCACAGAGAGGAGCTTAGCTTGTGTTAGTGTCGTAATTGATTTCCTTTTTAATGTCTCTTAAAGGGGTTTATTGAAGATTTAAACAATTTACAATTACACAAAGTAATGCAGCTTAACAGAACAGAATTACCAAAAATACAGCACATTGCAGTGACTAGCCTTCATCAACAAACAAGTACATACGAAAAACACAATATATAATCACGAGGAAGACCCTCCGATGACTACATTAAAGCATAAGAACGGATGACAAGAATGAGAAGATGAAAAAAAAAAATGAGAAAAATGAAGAGAAAATAAAATTTGAAGAACAGTTTACGTATATCAGAATCATAGGCCGTGATACTAATAAGAATTTTTCCTTGATGGGTTTCGTTATTAACACCATCATACTTAGATGCACACATCATTGCTCTATAATTTTTTTCCATTATGGCCAACCTTTCACTATTGAAGAGGGGGCAGGGGAAAGCGAGAGGATCGACTCCATGTCTCCGAGGTCTATATCATAGAGTTCCTGTTGAAAACGTAGCACAAAGCTATAACTCCGTACCTATAACGACTCCCCCCCCCCTTCCCCCCCTCTCCCCGAAATTACATTTGTTAAAATAACGATGGAGTCTGGAATCGAACCCTCAACCTTCGGAGTGCGAAACTGAAAGATTAACCACTTCACCAAGGAAATTCAGTATCTCTGTACTCCATCTAGCCATCTCTTCTCAGGTCATCCACTCGTCTTGCATCCCGTGATCTTAAGTCAAAAGCTATAACCGATGATTAATTCGTGTTTCAGTCCAATTATATATCCGTCCCTTTAACTATTTGGTATTCTATGAAGTCAGTAATCTGTGCTATCCCAAAACGCGTTCATAGTTTCTCATTTGTCTTTCTATTCTTGCTTTTCCAGCTGCTTTTCGTATGCATCCCATATCATATGTGATTTAACGCCTGTGTGCTCCATGACTATCCATGTCTGGAATTGGTAACACAATTTCGGAACGGTTAAAGTATCTGTCAGCTTCATTGTTTCATATCATTATCAAGTGTCATGCCAGTTAGCGTAGGCGTTCATGACTCTCCACAGATCTCGGTCTTTCATTTTCTGGATCAACTCTGCTGATGATATTCCTCCTTGCCACTGTCTCAATCCATCCAGCATCATTTCTCTTGGTCTGCCCATGCCTCTCTTCCCATTCGATCTGTCCAGTTGTCCCGATATATTCCAATGTCTCTCATCTCATCACATGACTAAAGAAAGATGTTTGTCTTTTTCTTATTGTTGTATATAATGTTCTAGTTGCATTAGCTATATTCAGGCAATTGTTGTTAGTAACTTTGGCAGTCCAGGGAATTCGAAACATTCGTCTCAGGAACCACATCTCCGTCTTCATGTTTATTATATGCATGGTGATATTTGGATATTTTAGGACAGGTGCTATTTGATATGTGATATTATGTTTTTTCTCTACTCCCGTATCCATTTCTCTGTCTAGTACGAGGTCAGTGGTTGTTAAACTGCTTTCACGTTGTGACACCCATTATAATAGCCAAGTGGACTGACCAGGTCTATTACTAGTGAGACATTGGGGCAACTCTTCGTGACGAGGCCTGTTCGCTAACTGGGTCTGTAATTTCTTTAAATGTCCAACGTTTCCCACACCTCCATGCAAATGAGAAGTTCTATTTACGGTCTGCACCCCCCTCCCCCAACTAGTCTACGAGACTGAGTAGGGGAAGGGGAGTTCCACAGCACAACCACCGTGATGATAAAAGAAAATAACCAACTAATGAAAAAAAAAACTACCAACCAACCAGCAAAATAAAATATATATCCAACAACCAACAAATTAACATTCAAACCAACTAACCAACAAACATAACGCCCAACAAACGAACCAACAAGCCACACAAACCAACTAGCATTGAGTCATACAATAAAGAAACCAACCAATAAAGACCAACCATCCAAGAAATCAACCAACAAACTAACCAACTAACAAATCAGCCAAAATACCAATCATCCAACATCAAAAAATTAACTGATACGCCAATAAGTACACCAACGAACAAACAAACAAAATAAATCAACAACCAAACAAACTAGCCAATCAACTAACAAGCTAATCAACCAACCAACCAATCAAACAACACATCAACTAACAAAATACCAACAGGTCACAAACTAACTAATATGCTAGCCTATACAACAATCAACCAATCAGCTAACGAAACAATAAACCAGCCAAACAAAAAATACTAACAAACAAACTAAGCAACAATCCAACCAACACACCAAATAAGTAGTATTGTCTAGTACCTAATTTAGATTGAATCGACCCGGGAGTAGAGGTCGGTAAAAAAATTATTATTTGCTAGAAGGAAAACTGGAGAGCATACTTCTTCTTCTTCTTCAGCTTTCCGAGCCATTGAGGTTCTTTGCTGCAAATACAATCCGTCTCCATTCGTCTCTCTGGTGGACCTTCTCTTGCCAGTCGTTGATTCCAAGTGCTTGTAGGTCTGTACATGTATTATCTCTCCACCGTCTTCTTGGTCTACCTCGGGGTCTACGGTCATTTATTTCCTGAGTGTAATCGAGTTTTGTTTCCCTATTATCTTCCATTCTTTCTATATGCCCCAGCCATTGTAGTCTATTAGCCTTCATGATACCAGTGATTAGCGGGGACTTAAACAGATCATAAATGTCTTTGTGACTTCTTCTTTTCCACTCTCCACTTTGTGTATCCCTAATGGGTCCAAAGATGCGTCTTAAAATTTTGTTCTCAAAGGTTTGTAACAAGGCTTCGTCTCCTTTCGTTGTACTCCAGGTTTCAGAGCCATACAGCACAACTGGTCTGATCAATGTTTTGTATATTGTGATTTTGGTGTTACGAGATAGCGCCTTTGATTTTAGTAGATGTTGTAGTGCACAGTATATCTTATTTCCAGAGTTGATTCTAGTTTGTATTTCTTCCCTTATGATGTTGGAGCAGTTGAAGATTGTACCCAGGTATTTGTATGTTTCCGTACTTTTAAAGGTCATATTATCTATTTGTATGTGGCCAGAGTTTTTTGCCATTCCGTCTCTTGAAATTACCATATATTCTGTATTATCATGGTTGATAACCAGCCCCATCTGTTGGGCTTTTTCCTTTAAGTGAGTCAATATTTCCAATGTCTTTTGTTCACTTTGCCCTATAATATCTATATCATCTGCATAACCAAGCAGCTTGGATGTTCCTCCAATATCACATTCCTCCTTTATCTTCCTTACAACTTTCTCTAGAGCCAGATTGAAGAGTAGCGGCGATAGTGCATCACCCTGTTTCAAGCCAGATGTTATTTGGAAGGGGTCTGATTTCCTGCCTTTATATGTTACTATATTATAAGTATCTTCCATGCATAGTCTGGTCATGTTGATTAACTTCCTTGATATTCCAAATTCCTGCATAGCATTCCATAGACTATTCCTATGGACACTATCATAAGCCTTTTTAAAATCCACAAAAATGTTATGGAGATCTCTTTTATATTCCCAATGTTTCTCGGCTATTTGTCGTAAGATAAATATCTGATCTATTGTTGATCTGTTTTGTCTAAAACCCGCCTGGCAGTCACCTAATATGTCTTTTGAATATGGTTTTAGTCTATTTAGTAATACTGCGGATAGTATCTTATAGCTTGTGGACAGTAGTGATATTCCTCTATAATTTCCACATTGGAACTTGTCTCATTTCTTAAAGATAGGTATCAATAATGACTCTTTCCAGTCATGGGGTAATTCTTCTGTCCTCCAGATTTTTATTATTAGTTCGTATAGCTTTAGATCTAATGCATGGCCACCTGCCTTTATAAATTCAGCAGCAATTCCATCAGTCCCAGTTGCCTTATTGTTTTTAAGTCGTGTGATTACATATAGGATTTCTTCAAATGTAGGTTCTTCAATTTGTGGTTCGCTTGTTAGAACCTCTTCCTGTGGCAAAATGTTACTTGGAGCTTCACAATTTAGTAATTCAATAAAATATTCTTTCCATGTGTTGCACATTTCCTCATTGGTATTTATCATATTCCCATTTTTGTCTTTTAAACCATATGTGTTTTGTTGGTGCCCTCGTTTCATTGACTTCAGTTCTTTAAAAAATTTCTGGATTCATTTTTCTGGTGATTAGTTTCCATATCTTTGATTATATTACTCATATATTCTCGCTTCTGCTGTCTGACTATTTTTGTAGCCTCTTTACATTCATTTCTATAATGCTCTTCCTTTTGGATGTTATTGATGTCATTTAACCATACATGTCTGGCATTCTTCTTCCTAATGACTGCTTCTTCACATTTTTGATTGAACCATCTGTTCTTTCTATGCGTGGTTAACACACCACCAAGTTTGGTCAACGCTTTCCTCAGAAGGGTTTTGCAGAGTTTCAAGTTTACATTTTATTTCATCTGTAAATTTCTCTTTGACTGTAATGTCTTGTAGTTTTTCTCTGTTATATGTTGGGTGTAATCTTTGTAATTTAGTATAGAAAGCTCTCTTAAGTTTTATTTTAAATTTTGCTCCAACGAGGAAGTGGTCACTGTGGCACTCAGCTCCTCTATAACTTCTAACTTGCTGTATGTTTGATGCATTTCTGTTGTTAATTAAAATGTGATCTATTTGATTATAGGTTCTCTTGTCACATGATTTCCAAGTTTGTTTGTGTATATCCTTTCTTTATAGTCTGGTACTGCTAATCTTCAGTCCTTTGGCTTCTGCCAGGTTGATGACTCTCCATCCATTATCATTTGAAGTTGTATGTAGGTTTTCCATACCGGCCACTTTTTTATTAGTTTGCTCTCTACCTATTTTTGCATTGAAGTCTCCCAGCACAATCATGATGTCCTGTTTGGGGGTTTCTTCTATGACATCTTCCAGATCATTATAAAAGTCTTCTTTAATATCATCTTCTTTCTCTTCAGTAGGTGCATGTACATTAATCATCGTTATCTTTTTCCATTTACCTTTTATTCGTAATTTACTAATCCTGTCATTAAAAGCTTTAAAGTTTAAAACGTTCCCCCATAACTCTTTTTTGATGACAAATCCTGTTCCTAATTCATGTTTATTTTGGGTGTTTCCTCCATATATTATAATAATTCCATTTTGCTCTAAAGTACCCTCTCCTGGCCACCTTATTTCTTGAATTGCTGTTATATCTATTTGATATTCAACTAGCTCCCGGGTTAGTTCTTCGGCCGCTCCAGCTCGATATAGTGTCCGTACATTCCATGTTCCAAATCTCAAAAGTCCTTTAACGTTCCAAGGTCGTTGTCCAGATAAGTCAGTCCGATATCGAGGCTCATGTATTTGTTTCGTAACAAAGAAAGAATGGAGAGCATACGTAAAATAGAAAGACAACGTTACACACTGGAAGAAAACACTAACATATGTGCTGACACAATTATGTATGAATATACCACGAAGAAATAACAGATTGCGTTGCAGAATCATTTCAGTTGATTTTCAATGTTAAAATAACACCTCTTGTTGATAATGATTATCTGCCATCCCGAGTCCTTCTTTTGCACCTACACCTCATCCGCCTCCCCCTCCACCCGTCTTATTCTTCCTCATCCTATTTATTCTTCTTCTTCTTCTTCTTCTTCTTCTTCTTCTTCTTCTTCTTCTTCTTCTTCTTCTTCTTCTTCTTCTTCTTCTCCTTCTTCTTCATCTTCTTCTTCTTCTTCTTCTTCTCCTTCATCTTCTTCTTCTTCTTCTTCTTCTTCTTCTTCTTCTTCTTCTTCTTCTTCTTCTTCTTCTTCTTCTTCTTCTTCTTCTTCTTCTTCTTCTTCTTCTTCTTCTTCTTCTTCTTTCCTGTATCTCTCCGCCATGGGGGGAAAGGCCCCATAAACAACTATATCATATCCGTAATATCCTTTATTATCAGTTTCACTCCCTCAATGTCTTCCCCATATTATGCATCTCTGATTCTAATTCTCTTCTCCATGACATATACACGTGGAAATAGCTCATAATGTGTGCGCAGATAAAACTGGCACAGCTTAGAGCGGACATTGAACCTGACGTGCTATTCCTGTTTGTTGTTCATATCACAAACATAAAAAAAAAAAAAAAAAATCAGAAGCACTGTTAAATAAAAAGGTTCAAATGAATCACAAAAAGCCATAGAGAAGACGCCAACAATAAAATTACTTGATATCTATAATGAATGACCCAGCTGCAAAGGACGATAAGACGTAATCTTCATCCAGGGCATCATATCCCTGCTGTGTATAAATTATCACATTGCATCCTTAGACACGCAGGAAACCCAGGTGTCTGTTTAATCTAGACACCTCACGCGAAGCAGCCGAAAAGTAATCTACGCCGAACAGAAGTAGTGGAATCTGGAAGTCCCTTAGCTGCTAGACTACAAAAGCCATGCACGTCCATTTGCAGCGAATCACGGCCGCAGAATTGTTCTTTTGTGGAAGAATGGCTGCGTTGAACTTTGCAATCCATAATACAATTCTGGGTGTTGTTATGCTCGCTGAGGGAGACATTCTGTTGAATCGCATGGGGCAAGATTTACTTATTAGTTCTGTTGCCAGAAATCTGCAGCTTCCACGCTTCATCTTGTTTGGCTTTCGTTATGTGTCTCGTGACGGCTTTCCGGTGTCTCGTCTTAGTCAGATATTGAAGATCAAGGCACTTCACTCCCCTCAGTTATCTGGTTTTGTAACAAAGTTGGTGTTGCGTGTACTGTAATGTATTTCTCGGATCCCCAGCTCTCCATTCCTCTTTCTTTAGTTCTATTGCCCATTATATGTATTTCAAAACGTTATTTTGTCTATTATTCCTATTCTATTAAAGGTTGTTTTGTCTGTTATTCTCTTTCTATTAAAGGTCACTTTGTTTATTACTCACATTCCAGTCAAGTTTACCTTGTCTAGTATCCCTTTTCTATCAAAGGTTATTTGTCTATTATTTCTATTCTAATAAGATTACTCTTTCTGTTAATCCTATTCTATTGCAGGTTACAATGTCAATTATTCCTTTTCTATTAAAGGTTACTTTCCATTAATCCTATTATATTAAGGTTACTTTGTCTGTTATTCTAGTTCTATTAAAGATTACTTTGTCTATTCTTTATATTCTAGTAAAGGTTGCTTGTCTATTATTCCTATTCTCTTATTGTTAAATTGTCTATTATTCTAATTCTATTGAAGGTTACTTTGTCTGTTATTCTTATTCTATTGAAGGTTACTTTGTCCACTATTCCAATTTTATTGACGGTTACTTTGTTTGCTATTCCAATTCTATTGAAGGTTACTCCGACAATTATTCAGCTGTGTGCAGCCGACATGTGAGGATACTTTCGTCTGGGCTGTCTTAAGACATACTTAAACATAAAATTGCAGGGCAAGGACACTAATTTAGAAGATCTATCACGGACATCCATGATAAGCACGCACACGAAGCTGCGGACATCTAATCTCACGTGGATTTGTCGTGATTGCGTGTTAAATGAGCGGATTCTATCTCTGAATCTAAATGACCTTTCAATGCTTGCATATAAATGTTACATAAGAATGTGAAAGTTCATTGAACGGAAAATTGGAGTATAAAGACGAGAGTTCCGATTTCATTGCAGCAGTTTTCACCCAATCATGTGGGTTTGTCTTGATTGCGTGTTAAATGAGCGGCTTCTGTCTCTGAATCTAAATGACATTTCAATATTTGAATATAAATGTTACATAAGAATATTACACATTCGTTAAACGAATAATGGGAGTATAAAGACAAGAGGATTCCACTACATTGCACAGGAATTCATCCCATATACTTAATCGCTTTTCCCATGGAGCCTGCTGAAAGCGTCGCACAGAGCACGAACTCCGTAGTTCCACAGACAATCCCCAGGACACCCCCAAAAAATCATACCCGTGAAGCAAATGACATAGTCAGGAATCGAGAGGCAGACTGCTAAACCACATTGCCAACTCCCCGCCCCTCCCTTCTTAACCAAAAAAAGAGGACACACAGACCTACGCAACAACAAAAAATACCGTTAGTTGCATATCCTTCACAGGACGTTGCAGTCAACACCAGCAATTTTTTTTTTTTTGCTGTTGTGATCTCTTCGCAAGTTTACGTTCTGTAGTTTGCCATTGCTTTCTGAACAACCGGCACTCATAACATTTTCGTAAAAAACCAACGCCAGGCGGTCTGCTGCCAAATCGCGCGGAGCTGTGTTTCCAACGCGGGTATGCGGGATCACGAACCGCGTCCGTAACTTCTTAGCCACGGAGTCGGCCCTATACAACAAAACACACAATATTGTAGAATACTGATTATTAAGACAGACTACACTAAGGAGAATGACGTATGTTAGACGTGTACAAGATACGGGATTCTAGAAAATACAGTTATGGAAGAGACAGAGACGAGGAAAACAGCAACGTAGATAGATTCAAGATGTGATAAATAATTTACAAATGTCGGCAATAGACAGAGACAAAGAAAACAGCAACATAGATTCAAGATGTGATAAATAATTTACAAATGTCGGCAACAGAGACAGAGACCCCCCCCCCCCCCCCCCCCCCAAAAAAAAAAAAAGAGCAACAGAGATTCAAGATGTGATAAATAATTTACAAATGTCGGCAATAGAGACAGAGATGAGGAAAACAGCAACGTAGATAGATTAAAGATGTGACAAATATTTTTAAACGTCGGCAACAGAGACAGAGACGAGGAAAATAGCAACGCAGATTCAATATATGATAAATAATATACAAATGTCGGCAATAAAGACGAGGGAAATAGCAACGGAGATAGATTGAAAATGTGATAAATAATTTACAAATGTCGGCAACAGAGACCAGGGAAATAGCAATGGCCTGCAGGAGACAGGCCTCGCTGAGGAAGGGTCACTCAGGGAAAAAAGGACACCTTGTTTTGGAAGGAAAGAGGGCAGGCAGAAAAAAGGCAACATGGTGTGGGCTTTGCAGTGAAGAATTCGCTACTGGGAATGATTGATATCACAGCTGGAGGCAATGAAAGACTATTATCCCTGCGCTTGGCAACCTCTTGTGGTTTTACCACTATTATCACTGCATATTCACCGACACTCACTTCCTCTGATGATATGAAGGATTCGTTCTATGAGGAGTTAGAGTTTGTGATCAAGGCAGTTCAAAAATCCGACTACATTTATATGCTCGGTGATTTCAATGCTCGTATGGGCAAAGACTCGAGTTCACGACCAGTGTACCTTGGAAAATACAACATCGGTCGCATGAATGAAAATGGGCAAAGGCTGCTAGAGCATTGCATCAGAAAAGACCTATGTATTACAAACTCTTTTTTTTAAACAAAAGAACTGCATAAGGTCACATGGAAACATCCAAGATCCGGCCATTGGTATCAGTTGGACTTCATCATTACACGGAGACAACATCATTAACTCGAAGTTACCACAGTGCTGACTGTGCTGCGAATCATTCTTTGGTTGTTGCAAGGGTCAGACTGAGACCAAAGAAAATCTACACTGTTAAACACAAATCTAGCCCCATGATTAATCTTATTAACACCTACGATCCCGATAAGTGCTTGGAGTTCCAACCGCAACTGGAAGAAGCTTTCACTGATACATCAGAAAATTGTACAGCAAGTAAAAAGCGGGGTAAACTTAAGGAAACTCTTTATAAAACAGCGGTAGGGATTTACGGCACTATTGATCATTAGGGACAGGACTGATTTGCGACAAACAGCTTAACACTGCAGCCCATGATTGATAAACTGAAGATAGCTCTCTTAAGAAACAAGGAAAGAACAACGCGTAACACTCTCAGTGAGCTGAAGCAAGCTAGGAAGGATGTGCAAAAGGCTGCCAAGCAGTATGACAATGACTATTGGATCAAGTTATGTGAGTCCATTCAGAATGCATGAGATCAGGTAAACATCAGAAGCATGTATGAAGGGATAAAGAAAGCCTGTGGTCAAACGATCAAAAGAAGTGCACCATTGAAAACCTGGACTGGAGAAATCATAACTGATAAGAAACAGCAGATGGATAGATGGGTAGAGCACTATTTGGAGCTTTACTCAAGTGAGACCAAACTAGCGGATGATGCCTCAACGCCCTAGAGGCCCTGCCAACTCTTGACCAATTGGACACACTTCCCACCATAACAAAAGCTAAGTGTGCTATAAATGAGCTTGCGTCTGGCAAGGCTCCAGGTAAGGATGGAATTCCAATAGAGGTTATCAGGAATGGGCAAGACACACTCACTCTACAGATCCGCCAGCTAACAGAGCTATGCTGACGAGAAGGACAAGTCCCACAGGATTTCAAAGATTCAAGCACCACAACACTGTTAAAGAACAATGGCGATGGGAGCGACCGTAACAACTATAGGGGTATCTCACTTCTGTGTATTGTTGGGAAAGTATTTGCCAGAATTATTCTGCACATAAAGTTCTAGGAGATCAAGTCTACCCCGAATCACAGTGTGGCTTCCGACAGAGCTGGTCTACCATTGATATGATATTCTCGTTGCGACAAATACAAGAAAAATGCCGTGAACAGAATCAACCACTGTTTATTGCTTTCATTGACCTCACAAAGGCATTTATTTGGTCAGTCGTGAGAGTCTGTTCAAGGCACTAAAGAAGATTGGCTGCCCACCAACTCTTATGTCCATTGTGGAATCGTTCCACACAAGAATGACGGATATAATCAAGTTTGATGGTGCAACTTCAGAAGAGTTTGAAATCAAGAGTGGAGTTAAGGAAGGTTGTGCACTAGCTCTCACCCTCTTTAGAATATACGTTTCACTTCTACTGAAATATGCCTTTCGTAATCAGGATACATTCACTCACGCTCAGATGGCGGCCTCTACAATGTTCAGAGATTGAAGGCCAAGAAAACCATTTTTTTTTAAATATCCTTTACAGTACATCGCTGTCAACTTCAGCATCCTCCAGCTGATTGTTGATTTCTTGGCAAGATTACGCTCAGTAGTTTGCCATTGCTTTCTGAGCGACCAGCACAATACCCCTAAGTTACCGACGCAAAGAGAACCGCTACCGATTCTCGAGCAACGTCACGTTATTTACGAGAGTATATGAGATTACGGAGAAAGTCGTCTAGCCTCTAGACCAGAGAGACCGGCAGACCAAAATTAATAGGGTAGTATTTAGAGAATTGCTGTTTGCAGATGATGCAGCAGTTACGACCCACTCTGAGGAAGAATGCAACGTCTACTATCTGCATTCTCCAGTGATTGTTTTGAATTTGGTTTAACAATTAGCAAAAATAAGACACAGATTATGTCACAAGGTGCACATGGGGTGCCATCAATCTTTATTGACGACGCCAAACTAGAGATGGTAGACCATTTTACATATCTAGGATCATAGGTAAATAGCAAATTATCCCTTGATCAGGAAATTATTATCCGGATTGGTAAGGCAGCAACAACAATGAACAGGTTAAGAAAAAGAGTCTGGGAGAAAAGGAAGCTTACTGCCAAAACAAAAGTCCTTGTCTATCAAGCCTGTGTCCTTAGTACTCTTCTCTATGGCAGTGAAACCTGGACAACTTACTCACACCAAGAGAAACGTTTAAACAGCTTTCATATGCGGTGTCTGCGAAGAATTCTTGGTATTAAGTGGCAAGACGAAATCACAAATACTGAAGTATTGGAAAGATCAGGTTGTGTGACGGTATATTCCATGTTCAGTCTTCGTAGACTTAGATGGATAGGACACGTTAGGAGGATGGATGATGGTAGAATACCAAATGGCCATCTTTTTGGTGAATTACAGATGGGTAGGAGATCTTATGGTCGGCTACTTCTACGATACAAAGATGTGTGTAAGCGGGACATGATTGATACATTCATTGATAATGCACACTGGGAGCAAGTCGCCGAAGAACGTGTTGCATAGAGGGCAAATATCAGAAATAAAATATCAGAAATGAAATAAAGATAAAGGAGAACATTATTGCAGATAAGTCCATACCGAGCGTGTGAGACGTAAGATGGTGCAAGATGGTGGAAATTAACCATGTGGACGAACATTTACACCGCGAATTGGCCTTATCAGTCACATTCGCCACCGCCATGGGTTGTAGTTATCATGTCTTTTTGAAGCACAATGTAACAAACTGTCGTCTATCAAGACGGCAAGGTGCCAATTTAATTCAATTGAATTTACAAATGTTGACAACATAGACCGAGACGAGGAAATCAGCAACGTAGATAGATTCACGATGTAATAAATAATATACAAATGACGGTAACAGAGACAGAGACTGAGACGAGGAAAGCAGCAATGTAGATAGATTCACGATGTAATAAATAATATACAAATGACGGTAACAGAGACAGAGACGAGTAAATCAGCAACGTAGATAGATTCACGATGTAATAAATAATATACAAATGACGGTAACAGAGACAGAGACGAGTAAGTCAGCAACGTAGATAGATTCACGATGTAATAAATAATATACAAATGACGGTAACAGAGACAGAGACTGAGACGAGGAAAGCAGCAACGTAGATAGATTCACGATGTAATAAATAATATACAAATGACGGTAACAAATACAGAGACAGAGACGAGGAAAGCAGCAACGTAGATAGATTCAAGATGTAATAAATAATATACAAATGACGGTAAAAGAGACAGAGACTGAGACGAGGAAAGCAGCAACGTAGATAGATTCACGATGTAATAAATAATATACAAATGACGGTAAAAGAGACAGAGACTGAGACGAGGAAAGCAGCAACGTAGATAGATTCAAGATGTGATAAATAATTTACAAATGGAATTCAGCATCGGCGAACGGATAAGAACGCTCGTTTTTAAACATTCAGTATATTGATGCCGAAGTAGTGGGTCTAACATGTTGACTTCTCGTCCTTTCCTTGGGGACGTAAATCACAAGTACCTCTGAAGTTAAAATCAATTCGCCTGATGACGAGGGACACTGGTAATAGTGAAAGCTAATCCACCTCCAAAAATCAGTCGAGTCACTAGAAATAGTATCATGTACATGGACTGCGCATGGATCTAAAGCTTCGTACGTTAAAAAGAAAAATTACACATGTCGGCAACATAGGCAGGGTAGGTGACTTACGGTGGAGATAAATTGGGGAAACTTATGTTGGGGGAAGTTCTATACACGTCAAGCCACTGGATGATAAATGGCAATGCATTTAAAAACAAGTCCAATAATTAAACTTTAATCTTCAGCAGTAAATTGAATCTAAACAGAAAAACATCGTGAGTCAAATCTTCACGAGTTTCAAGAGTTAAAGAATTGAAGGTTTAATACAGGATTTTTCAATTTTGAGTTTCAATTTACAGTTAAAGATAAAGGGTTAATTGTTTAAATTATTTAAAACTTTATTGACATTAGCTAAGTTGTCTTGCGTACATACACGCATGAATACAGGCAGGTAGGCAGACAGGAATAACAGAAGGCATGAACGTACGTAAGCTGCAGACACAGACAGATAGACAGACAGACAGACAGACAGACAGACAGACAGGCAGGCAGACAGGCAGACAGACAGACAGACAGACAGAAAGACAGACAGACAGACACGCAGACTGAGATACTACACATATACATAATGGAGGGGGGGGGGCTGAGTGGTCTCGAGGTATGGTGTCCACCTCGAGTGCTGGAGGTCGTGGGTTCAAGCCCTGGTGCGGACCAGGATTATTTCACATGGACGTCTAGAAACAAACTTTCCCCTGGTCTCTGAGATCGGACGCCCGTGTGTATTGTTGCGCACGTAAAACATCCCTTGGCAGTTGGACATCGAAAAAGAGTAGCCTACCGGAGCTACTCGGGCAAAATGTCGAGTTAAAAATATACCCAAAGTGTTTCAGGATCCTCGCCGGTGCTGCGAAGTTCGTGCACTGAGCTGAGATTCTCCGGATCCAGGCTTGAGTTAGGAGTAGAACGGAGCACTTATGGGTTACATCGGGGTGCCGATCCGTCGACTAAACTAAAATATACATACATCCCTCCATCCATCCCTCCACCCATTTATCCATCCGTACGTAAGTACCTTCCTAAGTACCTACCTACCAACCTACACATCCATCCATCCATTCATGCATGCATCCATTCATGCATGCATGCATGTATCCATCCATCCATCCATCCATCCACACACACACACACACACACATACACACATATATACTTACATACATACATACGTACATACATACACATACAAAGAAACAAGCACAAAGGGAAGCAGACACCTCACCATCGCTTTGAGTGCCGGAATCTATCCTCATGTTCCCAGGTGAAGAGGCATTGTTCATTTTCACGTGAACATTCTTGGCCATCATGCTCTGGCGGACGTTCCTCTCCGGCCTGAACAGAATGATGTAGAGTTTGGGGGTGAACATACAAACCAGAGTCACCGTGGAACTGAGACTGATGGAGAAACACATCGTGGCCAGTCTGATTTGAATACTGTGTGAAATACTGAGGTATATCACCACAAACGCCGCCCATATCACACACGTTGTGTACATGGTGAAAGCAATATATTTCGACTCGTTAAAAGCTTCAGGGATCTTTCGGGTCATTACTGCGTAAATTGTACATACGAGGACTAAGAATATTGGGTAAGAGAATCCAATCATGTAAGCATATCCGATTGCGGCTTCGCAAACGATTTGGTGATCGTCTCTTTTTGCATAAAAAGGAACAGCTTTGGGCGGGCTGGTGAGGAGCCAAATTAAACTGATGATTATTTGGCATGCCACAAGACTCGCACAGATGATCAGCTGGGATTCTGGGCTGATGAACTTTGGTCGTTTGACGGTTCGCTTGGCCGCTCTAAATATGCGGGATATGCGGTTGGTTTTTGTGAGGATGGCGGAATAGCAAACGGAGAAACAGAATCCAATGCCCACGGTTTGGGATCCGCAGACGTACTTGGTTGGTTTGGAGACCAATAAAAAGGTCATGGTGTAGCACAGGAAGATGCCGAAGAGAAGTACGAAGCTGAGCTCCCTGCCTGAAGCTTTGACCACTGGGGTACTGCTGTGTTTGAGGAAGATGATGGCCGTCGCAAATGTTGCTAGGATACCGACCGACGCAAAAGCCATGGCTGCCAGGGCGATCGTATCCGTGTAGTGGAGGTAGATGGGTGGAATCTCAATGCAGGATGTCATGTTATAGCTGGGTACAGTTCCCAAAGGGCACTCTTCGCATCTGTCGAATACGGTGAATGAAAGAAGATGAGATGCTAACTCAAGTGTGAATATAGCAATATAATTCTACACATTTATGGTAATAGTTAATAGCCGCGGTAGCGCTGACAATATATGCTAGCCCCTCGGTCATGTGGTCATCGGTTGGAATCCACCCCGAGGTAGATTTCTTTTTTGTTAGATTAACAAGGGCACCCACGTCTAGCCAACCTAAAATGGATAGGTACCTGCAAATATCTAGGGAAGTGAAGACGGTCGGTGTGACATTGACCATATCACCCAGGATATGTCGATATGTCTATACAAATATGGATCTAGTACCATCTACCCAAACACCTTAAGGCAAGTAAAAGGTCCTTTATATACTTTACTATGTTATCAGTTATTTCTTTAACCGTGACTAAAAAAAAAAACTTACAGTAATAGTTATTCATATACTTTAATATGTTATCAGTTTTTTCTTTAACTGTGGTAACTAACTTACAGTAATAGTTATTTATATACTTTACTATGTTATCAGTTATTTCTTTAACTGTGATAACTAACTTACAGTAATAGTTATCTTAGTGTGATCGCCTGACGCGACACATGATGATGATGATGTTACCAATACTGGCGTCCCTTGCATTGCCCTAGGGTATGATGGGAAGCCGCTCTGGAAACATGGATAAAAAGGAGTGCTCGCCAGTTTCCCGCTCTCTTCAAGTGTAACAACCGTGGCCGAAGGAGCGATTATGTTGATCGCTGTAGATATGTAGATACCATCAAATAGGGAGGCTTGAACCAGCCCTCCCCAGTCACTAGACCAGAGCAGGGAGTCACCAATGCCTCTAGATTTAACCAAGACTGGCCTGTGTAGTCCACACACAAGGACCGAGGAAATCCATGAAAATGACTGTCAATTTATAAGCCCACTCTTGGTAGTGACCATTGGCCATAGTTGTTGTTTGTAGAGCAAATTTGAACCCCAGCTCTGGTTAATGTCGTTTTAGGCCACTCACACCCCCATTCATATACCTGTTTATGCCACTATATCTCTGTTGTTAGGGTTATAGTTCTGTTATTTGTTATGTTATGGCTCTTTGCTGTATCTGGTCCCAGTCGACCTATGCGATGCGGGTGTCTTGAACATGGTTGAGGTCTCACTGTCATTTAGAGACCGCCCCTGTAGTCGGTGCTAGGCAGCAATTATCTCTAACTGCGGGATTTCAGATTCCCATTTCTGTATGTACCGGCTGTCCATGAGTCCTGAGATGATAACAATAGAGAGTCCATACCTGCTGTTATGTTGTTGTTTACGTTGAGGCTCCGTTGTTGCCATGTCCTTGCTGGTTTGTGGAGATGAGTACCTGGTCGTGTTCATAGCGATGTTAAGCAGCAGTGAGTGATATCCACTGTGGGAACGTAGATTCCCATTTCTGTATATGTCAGTTGTGTGATATGTCAGGATGTCTTTTTGTCCCTGATTCATGCAGTTCTGTCAATAAAGGTCTAATTTTGTTCTTCTTAATTTGTTTTGTTTAGTTTATAGTTTGTTGTGTAAACTCATTGATTCTGTTACAGTCCAACAGTGTAATCTTTTGTCTTGGGTATACAACAGTATATCCCCCGCCCAAAGAACTCCTGGAATCTTCTGTATAACTCTATCCCTTTTCTTGTTAACTGAGGAGAATATATACAGTGCTCTTTCTCTATTTCTTCTTATTGTCCTTTTCTTCTCTGGCCCACTAAAAGTCAGTGTTTCGCTTCTTTGTCTTTGAGCACCTAAGTATAGGAAACTATGTCTTCCTGTACTTGATATTCCTACCTCCTGTTACATTAGTCATAAACATCCAAACTAACTATCGATTTCACTTGTAGTTACATAACTACCTTGGTTAGAAACAGTTACATGTTTGAAATATAAGCTGCGGTAATTATGTTTAGGTGAACTTTGTTTATACATCAATGTCTGAAGTTACTAAAATAATAATAACTATTGCTGGTAGCGGTTTGAAAATGATAGCTGTCTGCGACAGAAGTAGCTAAAGTAACTAGCTGAAGCAATAGGTGCAAAAATAATTATCTGTTTCAGAAGTAATTACAGAAATGACAATCTGTGGAAAAAGATGTCAGAAAACCGGAGAGTTGGTTTATGAAATATCATCTGTGACAAAGCGTCAAACTAACAGTACTTGAATTGGTTAGCCAAAACAGTATTCGCGAGTGAAGATGTGAAAGCGACAGAAATGAGTTATTTAAAATAGGAAGTTAAAGGAATCCAAACATTCTGCAAGGAGGAACGGCTTCTGATGATCAGAAGCCTCCTGCCGTTCTTGCTTTGTGGCGGAGATGTAATCACCGATGGGGGAATGAAGATGCACCGCAGATCCAACTGTGTTGGTAAATGCGACAACGTGTTAAACAGCAGTCATAAGAACGATATCTAAACTGGATAAGCAGTAAGAATTTGGAACTTCTTCTTGGAATATCTGGCTTGGAGTCGACATCGGCGATCATGACTCTGCATTTGCCTCATGTCATCTGTAATATTTATGCATTATTTTGCGTTCACTCGCTTTGAACTCAAGCGTTGTCCATACACGTGCTATTACTTCAAGTGCACTGGACTGATTTTTGAGTTCTGGATTAGCTTTCCCTATTACCAGTGCCCCTCTCCTTCAGGCGAACCCACTCCGACTTCAGAGGTGCTTGTAATTTACATCCCCAAAGAAAGACGAGAAGTCAACATTTAAGTCCAGTTGACCGGTATATAGGGTTGAACCTGCTACCACGGCATCAGCACACCACATGTCTAAGAACGAGCTGTCTTATCCATTCGGCCACGCTGACCTCCTATTTAT
Source organism: Cepaea hortensis (assembly GCA_963921405.1). Lineage (NCBI taxonomy): Eukaryota > Metazoa > Mollusca > Gastropoda > Stylommatophora > Helicidae > Cepaea > Cepaea hortensis. The sequence goes on from OY992896.1 coordinate 55,214,847, forward strand.
AAATTTGAGTTAGTATATAATAATAAGAAAAGCGACATTAAATTAATTTTCAGCATTGTCCAGTGTTGTTGATCGCATGCATACTAAATACCGTACCTTGAATCGATTGGTCGGTACTCGTAAGTCTGGCAATCCTTACAGTACCAGCAGCAAGGGTCGCCCCGGATGGGCTCCATGTACTGTCGCCTGTCACACTTGGTGCTGCACACCGACGGGGGGTGTCTTGGTTCCGTAGTGCGGAATGTGACAGGGGACGTCTGAAAGGACATAGATCACCGTGTCAGGCTGGGGTGTTAGTAGAAGAGGACTAGGACAAGGGGACATTGATAACACTAATACGATATTTAGGATGGTGTCAAAGACGAGCTTTCAGTAGAAGAGAACAAGGACATTGGGACATTGATAACAGTAAATCGATATTTATAAAGTTGTAAAAGACGCGGTGTCAGTATAGAAGGGCTAGGACTGGGGGACTTTGATAACAGTAATACATTATTTAGAAAGTTGTCAGTGACAAGGTGTCAGTAGAAGAGGACTCAGACATAGGGAGATTGATAACAACAATGATATACTTAGAAAGTTGTCAAGGACGCGGTGTCAGTAGACGAGGAATAGGACATGTGGACTACACTTACCCTATACTACCACATCTCTCCGGGTTGGCAGGTGACTATACATGCCCTACAATACCACATTTCTAAGGGTTGGCAGGTGACTACACCTACCATAGACTACAACATCTCTCCGATTTGGCAGATGACTACACTTACCCTACACTACCACATCTCTTAGGGTTGGCAGGTGACTAACTACACTTACCCTATACTACCATATCTCTCCGGGTTGGCAGGTGAATATACATGCCCTACAATACTACATTTCTAAGGGTTGGCAGGTGACTACACCTACCATAGACTACAACATCTCTCCGATTTGGCAGATGACTACACTTACCCTACACTACCACATCTCTTAGGGTTGGCAGGTGACTAACTACACTTACCCTACACTACCATATCTCTCCGGGTTGACAGGTGACTACACTTACCCTACACTACCATATCTCTTCGGGTTGGCAGGTGACTACACTTACCCCTACTACCACATCTCTCCCGGTTGGCAGTGACTACACTTACCCTATACTACCACATCAGTGACCACTATCCGCTAGGCACTTGATGATAATGATGTCGACATTAATCTAACTGTATTTGCTCTATGTAGTTATTTATTAACGTGTTCATTTTTTCTATGCCATGTAAAGAATTCCGTTTTGTTTAACAAGAGAGAAAACAATTTTTTTCTTGTTTCGCTAGACACTAAGTTATTGTACCGTATAACTTACAATGTTAAGTCGATCATTTCGGAAAAACCCCACGGTTGCCCACTCGTACTCGCCAGTGCCCTCGTTCTTTCTGAAGTTAAGAATTCTGTAACGAGCTGGGCCATCACCAGTACTCAGGAATTCAAATTCTTGACCCGATAGTCCTGGAAATAAAATAAAGGGAATTCATGAAAGAGATTTCATAAAGATGTTAGTTTATTCCTTGTCTTCCGTATTTATAGATCCTCCGTTGCCTTCTTCAACATGTACAAACACATATTACTTCGAATATATATATATATATATATATATATATATATATATATATATATATATATATATATATGCGTGTGTGCGTGCGTGCGTGCGTGCGTGCGTGTGTATGTAGACGCTTAGGTTAAGACAGTGGACAGGGTTTAATCCCAGCAGATGCAGGATTATATTTTTCCCAACAATTATTATGATGATCGTGGTGATGCTGGTGATTATGATGATAATAGGGTTGATGACGACTATGAATTGCGCGTACATCGGTTATACGTCCGCACCACGCGATTGTAATAAGTATTTGTAACATACTTAAGAACTTGGTGACAACTGGAAAAATTGAGGGAACACGAATAAAGGGAAGGCAGAGAGGTAAATATCTGGATGGCTTGGCCACATGGCGTGGTCGAGACAAGAACACGGAGCTGATCCCCGACTCTGGTGATCGTGTGAGATGGCGAAAAATGATCACCCAAGCTTATTGGCACGGCACATGATGATAATGTTTTATAAAATATACATTTTCTCATGTGTAATGGCTTGTTTATCTGTCAGGGTAGTAATGTCGTTTCTGTGTTGTAGAAAAGAGAGTTTGTTAGTGAATCTGATGGCGAAATGTGTTGATAACGAGCTGTCACGAGACAGTTGATCAATAAACAAACATGCATTTTTTGTCGCTCATAGAAGTAGTTGAAAGGAATAGGGGTTAGAGGACAGACTAGGCGACACAAAAATGACCATGTGGTGTCTAGTTGGATATGCATCGAAGTACACATGTTCCTACAGCGAGGCACTGTCTTCTTTTGGAGGTGACAGGTTCGAATCCCAATCGGTAACTACAGCTTTCAATTTTTATGTCGTCTAGTGCGTCCTCTAATCTCTACTTCTTACTTCTACTTTTTTTAGCTGTTTGTAATTTCTTGGCAAGTTTACGCTCAGTAGTATGCCATTGCTCTCTGAACGACCGACACTCATATGATGTTATACAAACAATGCAATGCAGTCTGCTGTCAAACCACCCGCAGCTATATTGCGAACACAGGTATGCGCGAATATGTTGGGCATCCGTGACCCCTTCGCCACAGAGAAAACTCAGAGGGCTCTCAAAGTGTTCACCAATTGATAATCCCATCAACACGATAGGACGAGGTTTCAACTCCTAGGTGTGTTGCCTATGACAACAGCCATTTCTCCGTGCATTTAGGTTTACATCATGTGATACCCTTACGATCGCTCGTTGTTAGACACCCGGTGTGCTGATGCCGTGGTAGCGGGTTCAACTCGAACCCTTTTAGTTGGACTAAAATGTTGACTTCTCATCCTTGACTTGGGGACGTAAATTACAAGTACCTCTGAAGTCGGAGTGGGTTAGCCTGATGGCGAAGGATACTGGTGATAGGGAAAGCTAATTCACACGCAAACATCTATTCAGTGCACCAGGAGTCGTAGCACGTGTAAGGACTACGTTTGAGTACATAGCTAGTGAACGTTAAACAAAAATTCCTATTCTCTCTTTGATGGCTATTCACTTCTGCTGTCATCTGTGAGAGATCAAAACACATAGGTAATTAAGTTTCAGAATACGTATCTATATTTGAGAAGACACGATCCCAATCCATCAGCTAACAACTGTCCTCACATGTCACAGTTAATATAAACTGGTTAACCTTCACATTGTGCCCGATGCCTCCCCATAACTGCCAATGATCTGCCATGGCATCCCGTAGGGAAGCATTAACCAATGACATCTGACATAAATTGCATCCCTGTGTCACGAGGGACATACGTGCCACATAACGGTTCTTGCGTGATTGCTGGGGGAATAAAAAAAGCAATAGGAATTCAGAGGGGATCATACCGAGATCAGATAAATATATGAAGCTGGACAAGCAGGGATGGGCAGATAGAGCTGTCAGTCGTCAACATTATATCACAGGCCATACGTGAAGTTTCCAGAGGTGGGGGAAAACGCCACCGCTGGATCGAATACAAAAACATTGATAAAACCTGTTAATAATATAGCTAATTAACTGGTTCGGCCATCTAGTGAGAATGAACCCAATATCGCCAGAAGCAAGAGTATACAACATGGAAATGGAAACATCAATAGGCAGGGGAAGACCACGGAAATGATGGATCAACGGAGTCACCACCTCATTAAAAACCACAACATTTCAGCATACCAAGTGACCGAGCGAGCCCTGGTTCTGAAAACAATAATCAAACAAGCCTGCGACGACAAACGGGATAGGGCAGTGAAGTACGAAAAAAGAAAGACATTATAGCTATACAGGCATTCCTCTTGAACCGCAGTACAAAGGAAATAGAGGAAGATCTAAATACAAAGGTAGAATACTATTAGGGATATTGATGAATAATAACCTTTTCACAATCACCAAAGAAGAAAACCGGGGCTTTTAAGCTTACATGTCACAAACAAGTTCTGAGAATATCGTGAACGTAGAAGAAGTGTTGCCATTCTACAAAATCTGAACATCGAAGAAAACTGGCAGTTTAACAGTGTTATGTCTCGGAAACGGAAATACTCAGACCATATTAAACATCAGAATGGCTGACCAGAAAAATGGGAGCAAGAAAATGTTTTGAGAAGTAAAGACGGCCGGTGAGATACTGACCCACCTCACCCACTGAGTACCGTGTGGTGTATACAAATATGGGTCTAGCACTATATGTCCGATGCCCATTGGGCGTGGTAAAGGGGTCTTTATTGTTACATACACAGAATGTATCATCTAGTGGTGCCCCAATGATCTGTCAGCTTTTGGAAGAATACAGCGTGAAAGTGATACTTCTTTAACACAGACAGAATCATGGCAAACATCGTGGCCATGTGATTCTCCAGGTATTAAATCCGTTTAGAACACAAGGGAAACACATGCAGTCTGTGATCAGTCTAGGACATCTTTCATATCAATAAAGATGTCTAATTCACGTGATTTACTGTCGCTGCTTCACTGTGTCTTCACAGAATTCCCATTCTGGTATACACTGATCATGTGGGGGAAAAAACCTCCCAGACGAAATCCTCTGCTTGGGTTGCCGGTAGCATATTTTATATGACATGGCCGGCGCATGGGGCCAAATAAATAGATGCGGTACGTCATCAACGGAGACGGACTTCTGATACAGGGAGAATTGTCATCTATATACGTCATCCATAAACCACCACACCCTGCTAGTATTTATAATTTCTTTGTTGTGTTTCTCCTCAACTTGAACTTTATTTGTAATTATATAATGATATTGTTAGTTTACGATTGCCTGAAAGAGGCTAATGAAAGTAGAATATTAAATACAACAATTAGAAAAAAAACAAATAGCTATCTTTGGTCAGGTGATGAGAAGAGAGGCATAGGAGAACATCGTGACGACTGGAAAGATCAAGGGCAAGAGAGGCAGAGGTCGACAAAGAGAAATAATGTTTGATTGAGTGAGACGGTGGCGTGGAGGAATATCATTAGCAGAGCTGATCTAGAACACCAAAGGCAGAAATCTGTGGAGTGACAAGAACACCTACGCCAGCTGGCTGGGCACTTGATTATCAAGATTATTGTTAGTTTACACATTTTCGAATATCAATATCTCTTATGAATTTGCAGTTTTTATTACTGTTTGAAATATGGAATAAAGAAACAACATCATTGTCTCATAGTCATACAACAGTATAAGTAATGAATAGCACTTTAACACTGCCACAACCGTCTCCGTCCCCTCCTTCAGTAGCCAAAGAGGAGTCACCATGCTGGTAGCACCAATAGCAGCCGGGCTCAACGTCCGCCAGCTTTTTTCTCTCCGTTACAAATGTCGTACACACCCTGTGCTCGCCCTTGGCTGAATCAGCGTTTCCAGATGTGGATATGTTTTGCTGCAATTTTCAAATAACCCAGAGAGCCTTCACCACATCAGCCTTGAAAACAATGAATTTCATTAGTGAATTTAAACGCAGAAGCCTCAGATAACAGGTTGCACGATTTATTGCCTGGAATATTTATTTGATCTCGTCATTTGCATACCATTGCATGATTTATTGCCTGGAGTATTTATTTGCATCTCGTCGTTTACATACGAATGCACGATTTATTACCTGGAATATTTATTTGCATCTCGTGGTTTGCATTCTGCAGGGTTAATTACCGTATGATGTGTATAGATGAATTGTACGTTGGCTGAAATACATAAAACATATAAACATACTTATGTACATTTTCACGATCATTAATCAGTATTATCTAATTTAGCTCTCCGCTCAAATGAGGCATAACAGTCAGTCTGTAAGTCTATTTATTACACTGCTTGAATAAATTATTAATCATTTATTCATTTTCAGTCAGTCAACGATGTTATATGTCTTTTCATCAGAAATCACATTTCTCCTACCATCATATATTTCTCTGCTTCTCGTAGGAATACACCAATACACTCTCTGTACATATCACTTTAACACTCATTTTCTCATTGTAATGGACAGCTTTCTATTTGTAAATATGTTTACCTACCCGTGAATTTCACTTTGTGAAGATCCCGCTTGATAATATCGCCGTCAATTTTTGTCATGCGTCTACAGAGGCCTGATGTGCCACCACACAGCCGGTGATGGATTCCCTGCACACGAAGAGGGAATGGATAAAAACACAAGGGTCAACAACGGAGACAAACACAATATAAGAATACACTATAAATATGAACATAACATGAGAAGTCATGAGTTCACATAAATTTGATCTGTTACCACAAAGCCGACCGTGGATTTCCTGAACACGACGAGGGACACGATGAACAGCACTGGAGAAAGACAATATGGCAATGAATATAACACCTGAAGTCATGCTATTTGTACGGCCTTGCCGAACCATGATCATCTGGTTGTGAGATAAGATGACGTTTAAATATGACGTATTCAAAGTGAGCAACAATCTAGTCGCACGATGTACAGTTCCATTGAGGCTTGACTGTCATGGAGTCTTAATTTTGGCTAGTCAGTTTCTGCAACCATGTGGACTTATCAAAGATAGTCATGGCAAAGTTATCATCAACAGCGAATGACAAATGATGAATAAACATATTTGGTTGAAATCTTTGATGGTGGAAAGAATAGACCAGTTCAACAAGGCTCCCTCCACCATCTTCAGCCAGATTTCTAACCTCCACATGTTTAGAGAAGTCGCGGCTGCAGCAGGAAATATCAACAGGAAATAAAAACAGTTCAGCAGATGCAACTCCTGCGAGAAAGTCAGAGATACTGAACACTGACAGAGTGTGCATACCTTACACGCACTCCACTACGGCAAACGAAAATCACAAGGCAAAACATCAATGAAGATATTCATTGGCACCTTGCCGTCTTGACAGACGATAGTTTTTGTACATTGTGCTTCAAAAAGGCATGATAACGACAACCCATGGCGGCGGCGAATGTGGCTGATAAGGCCAATTCACGCTGTAAATGTTCGTCCACAGCGAATGCATGTGAAAACATGGTCATTTCCACAATCATGCACCATCTTACGTATCTCACGCTCTGTGTGTGCTTTATCTGCATTAATTTTCTCTTTATTCCATTTCTGATATTTGCCCTCCATGCAACACGTTCCGCGGCGACTTGCTTCCAATGTGCATTATCAATGCCTGTATCGATCATGTCCCGCTTACACACATCTTTGCATCGTAGTAGAGGCCGACCCTGAGATCTCCTACCCATCTGTAATTCACTCAAACAGATGTCTTTTGGTATTCTACCATCATCCATCCCCCTAACATGTCCTATCCATCTAAGTCTACGAAGACTGAGCATGGAATACACCGTCACACAACCTGATCTTTCCAATACTTTAGAGTTTGTGATTTTGTCTTGCCACTTAATACTAAGTATTCTTCGCAGATACCGCATATAAAAGCTGTTAAACGTTTATCTTGGTGTGAGTAAGTTGACCAAGTTTCACCGCCATAAGGAAAACAATATAAAGCCGCATAGATCCGCATTTTCACCGCCATAAAGAAGAGTACTAAGGACACAGACTTGCTAAACAAGGACTTTTGGCAGTAAGCTTCCTATTCTCCCAGACTCATTTTCCTAACCTGTTCATTGTTATTGCTGCCTTACCAATCCCGATGTTGATTTCCTGATCTAGGAATAATTTGCTATTTACCACTGATCCTAGATATGTAAAATGGTCTACTATCCCCAGTTCGGCGTCGCCAATAAAGATTGATGGTACCCCATGTGCACATTGTGACGTAATCTGTGAATTCTTTTCGTTAACTGTTAAACCAAATTCAGAAGATGATGACATAACACAAAATAATAATTATACTATGATATTACGAAAGGAGGTTTCGATTAAAATTATGTTCCTCGGGAACAACACAGAAATATCTACAGAAAAACATGAAATGTGAAAATGTAATAACATTATTGATTTTCCCCTCCTGTTATTTACGTTTGCAGTAGTGGAGTTCGTTGTACTGCTAATACTACAACTACTGTAAGTGACACATTACAGTCTTGACAGACCAAAGTATATGAGTTGGAGTTTGGCCAAAATTCCATCACAATGCCTGGGCAGAGCTTCAGAGAACATGTGGTGCCCAAGCGACATGTTCCCTCTCTCGGCATTGCCTTGTTTGATCCAGAGGAATAGATATCCAATACGTCTGGAACAAGGTAGGCTGCAGACGATGGCGGCTCAGCGTCAAACCTCCGAGACCTCGCCTCCACGAGCAGGAGACGAGCGATGTCCAGAGCCTAAACCTATGGGATTTGACTTAGAGGCGTTCAGCTAAATCTCGCAGGTAAGGGTCGTATACGCGCCCGGACCACTGGTCGCGTACACCTGTCAAACGCAAGTGTCTCGACCTTGTAAGCGTGTACTACCGTCAGACTCCCCGCCTGACTCGTGCGGCTCCTGTGACCAGCGAGAATAGGCCCGCCGGAGATATTGCTCGTCTGTTGCGGACAAATCTCCACGACTGAATAAGTAAAGAAACGATAAAAGTAGTGGTATTTCAATTGCGCTTGCACTCCCACCTATGCTACACCCTCCATATGTCTTCACAAAGTCGGACTAGAGTCAAGCTCAACAGGGTCTTCTTTCCCCGCTGATTCTACCAAGCCCGTTCCCTTGGCTGTGGTTTCGCTAGATAGTAGATAGGGACAGTGGGAATCTCGTTAATCCATTCATGCGCGTCACTAATTAGATGACGAGGCATTTGGCTACCTTAAAAGAGTCATAGTTACCCCCGCCATTTACCCGCGCATGGTTGAATTTCTTCACTTTAACATTCAGAGCACTGGGCAGAAATCTACTACTACTACTACTACTACTACTACTACTACTACTACTACTACTACTACTACTACTACTACTACTACTACTACTACTACTACTACTACTACTACAATAAAGCTACTACTGGTGCTGCTAAAAATATAACGACTACCACAACAACAACTACTACTATAGAATCTAGAAATATCATTACAAACATAATACTACCGATATTATTATTGTACCTCATCCCCATCATCATCGTCGTAATCGTCGTTTTCTCTCCTCCTCTGTCCTTTCCTTCTATCGCTACTCTGTTCTTTTGAAAAATACGACCCTTCAGTAAACACTTTCATTTATTTCGCGTTTCCATTTTTTCCCTAAATCTGTCGTTAATCTGTATTTATTCCATTCCCTTGCCAGCCCGCCAACCCGTGCCTGTGACGCTATCGACCTTCACATCACTCACCTTGAACGCGTAGGCGAAGGCCATGACAGCATCAGATACAAATTGAAGCTGCGCCTCCATCATGAAAGTGGTTGGAGAGATCCTCTCATGACCCGAGCACGACGTATTGTAGACTCCGTTGAAAGGGGTTTCTGGACTGCCATGAAAACGGCAATGGAAGACGTCCTGATTTTGGTAGGGATGAAGTAAGACGTGTTAAAGAATTGACAAACTTAATGTGCAGTTAATTTTAACTTAGACCAACAAAGGAGTTTCACGTTGGCATTAGTAGAAAAGTACCAGTTGTAGTAGTAATGTTAGTAGTAGTGGTGTTGTTGGTAGCAGTAGTAGTATTGGTGGTGATGGTTGTAGTAGTAGCAGTAATGGTGATGGTAGGAGTCGTAGTATTTGGAGGTGGTGGTCGTAGGTATAGTAATAGTAGTACTGGTGGTAGTAGAGGTAAAGGTAGTAGTAGTAATATTAATGGTAATGATGCTAGTGATAACAGTAGCAAGTGGAGTAGTTGTTGTTATTACAACTCAAAGTAGAAGTCATAGTTCTAGCGGCAGTAGTAGTTTTAATAGTAGTAGCAGACGTCGTAGTGGTAGTAATAATACTTGGCGGTAGTCGTACTGGTAGTAGTAGTAGTAGTAGTAGTAGTAGTAGTAGTAGTAGTAGTAGTAGTAGTAGTAGTAGTATAGTAGTAGTAGTAATAGTAGTAGTATAGTAGTAGTAGTAGTAGTAGTAGTAGTACTAGTAGTATAGTAGTAGTAGTAGTAATAGTAGTAGTATAGTAGTAGTAGTAGTAATAGTAGTAGTATAGTAGTAGTAGTAGTAGTAGTAGTAGTAGTAGTAGTAGTAGTAGTAGTAGTAGTAGTGATGTTGGTGGTAATAGTAGCAGTTGTAGTAATTGATGTTATTACCAGCAGCTTCCGCAAGAGCAGTAGCTGCAGTAATAGTAGTAGTAGTATCAGTACTAGTAATAGCAGTAATAGTAATAGTGGTAATAGTCGTAATATTATTATTATTAGTAGTAGTAGTAATAAGAATAATAATAGTAGTAGTAATAGTAGTAGTAGTAGTAGTAGTAGTAGTAGTAGTAGTAGTAGTAGTAGTAGTAGTAGTAGTAGTAGTAGTAGTAGTAGTAGTAGTAGTAGTAGTAGTAGTAGCAGTAGTAGTTTGTGTATTTACTTATCATACGTTACAATCAGCATGGCCGAATGGATAATAACGCGTGTTCTTAAACATCCGGTGTGCTGATGCCGATGTAAGGGGTTCAACCCCTACACCGGACAGTTGGACTAAAATGTTGACATGTCGTCCTTGACTTGGGAACGTAAATTAAAAGGACCTCTGAAGTCAGAATGGGTTCGCCTGATGGCGAGGGACACCGTTTATAGAGAAAATTTAATCCACATGCAAATTTCAGTCCAGAACTACTAGAAGTAGTGTGTATGACTACGCTTGAGTTCAAAGCGAGTGAACGCAAAAAAAAAAAAAAACTATTTTACAATCCAAACCCTTTTGATCCATGTAGTCAAACATGTATGTATGTTTGCCTTCCCCAGAAGTGTAACAGCTTGTATGTATTGAGGTCCATAGCTCAGCCAGTTTAGAGATGGTAAGCACTAATAGTGGACAGACATACTAATTAATCAGCGTTTCCCAATTACTATAAAGGAACACCGAATCAATCTGGGATTCTCACTTACTATTATAAATACTGAATTAATCAGCTTTGTCCTCCCTTATTAGTTAGAAATACTGAATCAATCAGCGTTTCTCCACTTACTGTAAAGAAATACTGAATCAATCAGCGTTTTCCCACTTACTGTAAAGAAATACTGAATCAATCAGCGTTTTCCCACTTACTGTAAAGAAGTACTGAATCAATCAGCGTATCCCACGTCATTCATATAAATACTGAATCAATCAGCGTTTTCCCACGTATTAGTTGGAAACAATCAATCAGCGTTTCTCACTTACCAGTTAGAAATAAGCTTTCGCAGCTTATTTGTTGGAATTACTGAATCAATCAGATTTTCTAGCTTACTAACTAGAACTACTCTATCAATCTAGTGTTTTCCGCATACCACAAAAAAGGCTAGAATCAATCGAGTTTGTTACGCTTGTTAAAGACATTCAGAGATAACATGAATGAAGAGACCATGTAGATAAAATGCCGTGGGACAGCTGAAGATGACATTCTAGAAACTGACATCGATGGAAAGCATGTGTTGTACCGGGTGTTTGTAAAGGCTCACTACACTTTGATGTAGAACAAATTTGAAAATTGAAGTACATGATATCATCAAGAATGTGCTAAACCCGTTCATTAAATTAGTTACAATAGTCACTGCTATGGTTTAACGCTGTTTTGGGGGAAGCTGGAAAGTACCAATGAGGTGTTCATTATAACAGGTGTTGGAAATGTCCACCACGGGCTTCAAAACATGACTGTACACTTCTCTTCATATTGTCAAATACCTTCTGCAACGTGTCCACGTGTTTCGACCGCCATTTTGAAACACTTGTTCAACCAAAATAAAAAAGTCTTTCTTCCGTTGATAATACCATTTTGTTTGGAGTGCAAAAAAATTACTCCAGCAGATGACAGCCATTCGCTGCATATTGCTTCACGATGGAATGAGGAGCACACTGTTTTGATGACATCATGGACTTCATTCTTCACATGTGTTCTGCACAGAAAGTGTGGTGAGACTTTACAAACACCCGGTATATCTGTGAATCAACATCTAACATAAAATTATAACCATATTGATGATTATTATAGTTTGAGATGTAACATCGCTTAATTTTCTTTGTCTGTCAGTTAGTTTGTTTGTTCTGATTTCGTTGGCTCGCTTTAAACCCAAGCGTAGTCCTTTTATGTTCTATTACTACTGGTGCACTGGACTTATGTTCCCGTGTGGATTAGATTGTCTTATTAACAGTATCCCTCACCATTAGGCGAACTCACTCCGACTTCTGAGATACTTGCAATCTGCACAGCGTAGCAGGTTGACATGACGAGATCCCCTTCTTTCATATTTACTTTTTACATTTTACGTTGTAGAAAATGCTTAACTGTATCCCCAAAATTGGCTTCGGCCCCATAGTCTTATCGGCTGGGAGGAAAAACGTGCCACTGCTGACGAATCAAGCCAGCATGTTAACGTCGGTGATAGGAAACTGCTCTAATAACGTTATAAGCACGGTCGGACGAAGATTCGACGCTTGGGCTCGTCCCCTGCTAAGTCAGGGAAAGATTGGCCATTTATCCCTATGTGCATTCAGGCGTTTAAAAAAAATTGATGACGCTATAATATCACACTCCGACATCAGAAAACTATTTCCGTACAAGCTGGTGGTTGAACTATGGATATTGTTAAGGTAGGGACGATTTATAACTATCATTACTGTCTACATTCTTCTAGTATAAACCCCCCATAAAAGTTATGTGAATGTCCTGTACTGGACGCAGCAGTCAACTCCAGCATATTTGTTTGGCTGTTTATGATTCCTGGGCAAATTAACGTTCAGTAGTTTGTCATTGCTTTATGAACGACACTCCCGTGTGTTGCCGGGGCCCATAAGGGAAGCAAAGAATAGCAACGCTGTGGCCTACCACGCATGTCGTAAGAGGCGACTAAGGAGGCTTGATGGTTCCGTCGCCCTGCTACTGAGTGAGTGCGTGGCGCGACACTGTGAGCTGTGACTTTCGTGTGAAATGATTTTGAATCTGCTCGAGGTTTTTTGGAACGTGACTGCATGTTTGGAGCGATGGCAGGTGGCTATGTCCCAGAGTTGACTGGTTTTTGCCTTATGCAGAAATGCGTGGCTGCTGGGCTTCTGGTTGACTGCCACTGCCATCGGTGATGAACTGTATTTTCGTGGACTGTGTTAGTGAACATCTAGGAAACATCCAGATAGGAAAATGACTGCCGATTCCAACAGAGATGAATTGGGTGTTTCGTAGGGGACTGGTGTGTTGACATTCTGGCAGCGGCATTATGCACAGTGTATCTGTGCGGGCTGTTGTTTGTCGAGACTTCTGTCTTTTCCACTTTTCACATTGGGCAGTGAGGAGCGTTTTGTGTGATATTCACTGTCACAAGAACGGAGCATAATGGGGACGACCCGTTGTTGTGAAGTTGGAACTGCGACTAACTAA
>OY992896.1:55233345-55275845 GCA_963921405.1 Cepaea hortensis
TTTGTTAGATTGTATTTGCGTTTGTTAATGTTGTTGATTTCCATAAGTACATGTATGAAACGGGCTGTGATATGTATCCTGTTTGTGGGCAGAATACGAAATAGAACCAATGAAAGAAGGAAATTAACGATGTTTTCACAAGTGGCAGCATTTTGTATTCTGAGCGGGAGTAGCCAGTAGCCAGAATAAGTACGCTTTTAAATCACTGCAATAGAAACGACACTAAGTGGTAACACTAAGAACAACAGCATGTACAAACAAACAAACAATAACATGATCATAATAACAATAATACTCATTATCATCATAATTATTGACAAACTACTATTATTACAATTGTAGAAAGAAGAAGAGCGCTTCCTCTGAAATTTCCGGTGTGCTGATGGCGAGGTAGACGGTTCAAACCCTACACCGGCATTACGTTGGTCTTAAAGACTTCTTGTTCAGAAATCAATGGCAAACTGCTGAACCTACATTTGTCTGCAGCATGAACATGGCGTTGATCGCAACGGGTTGCAAATGCAGCATTTACATGTGCATGCTAATTAAATATGTTTGCATAGCAGACACTGTTGTTTGGGTATACAAAGTTAGGCCTTTAAATATTTACGGCTCCGAATATGATGTAGGGTGGCCAGGTCTCTAACTCGACAAATTTGCGTAACTGTTTGTGAATAGACTCGTTACAAATCGTAGGGAGTGTGATCTAATGCCTCAGTAGATAAGAGATGTAAGTCTCTCGTTGGTGAGATACTCAGTCCAAGTTTCTGTGAGATAAACAGTCCAGGTTTGTGCGAGATAAAATTTCCAGATTTGTGTGTTATAAACAGTCCAAGCTTGTATGAGATAAATAGTCCAAGTTTGTATGAGATAAACAGTCCAAGTTTGTGTGAGATAAACAGTCCAAGTTTGTGTGAGATAAACAGTCCAAGTTTGTGTGCTATAAACAGGCCAAGTTTGTATGAGATAAACAGTCAAAGTTTCTGTGAGATAAACAGTTCAGGTTTGTGTGAGGTAAAAGTCCAAGTTTTTGTGCGATAAACAGGCCAAGTTTGTATGAGATAAACAGTCAAAGTTTCTGTGAGATAAACAGTTCAAGTTTGTGTGAGGTAAACAGTCCAAGTTTTTGTGCGATAAACAGTCCAAGTTTGTGTGTTATAAACAGTCCAAGCTTGTATGAGATAAACAGTCCAGGTTTGTGTGAGATAAACAGTCCAAGCTTGTATGAGATAAACAGTCCAAGTTTGTGTGCATAAAACAGTAAAAGTTTGTGTGCGATAAACAGTCAAAGTTAGTATGAGATAAACAGTCCAAGATTGTATGAGATAAACAGTCCATGTTTGTGTGAGATAAACAGTCCAAGTTTGTGTGAGATAAAATGTCTAGGTTTGTGTGAAATAAACAGTCCAGGTTTGTGTGAGATAAACAGTCCAAGTTTGTGTGCGATAAACAGACCAGGTTTGTTTGACATAAATAGTCCAGGTTTGTGTGAGATAAACAGTCCAGGTTTGCGTGCGATAAACAGTCCAAGTTTATGTAAGATAAATAGGCCAAATTTGTGTTCAATAAACAGTCTAGTTTTGTGTGAGATAAAATTTTCAGGTTTGTGTGAGGTAAACAGTCCACGTTTGTGTGAGATAATCAGTCCAAGGTTGTATGTGATAAACAGTCCAAGTGTGTGTGAGATAAACAGTTGATGTTTGTGTGAGATAAACAGTCCAATTTCTTATGGGCTAAACAGTCCAAGTTTGTATGAGATAAACAGTCCAAGTTTGTATGAGAGAAACAGTCCAAATCTGTGTGAGATAATCAGTACGATTTTGTGTCGGAAAAACAGTCCAGGTTTGTGTGAGATAAAATGTCCAAGTTTGTGCGCGATAAACAGGCCAGGTTTGTTTGAGATTAACAGTCCAGGTTTGTGTACGATAAACAGTCCAGGTTTATGTGAGATAAACAGTCCAAATTTGTGTTCGATAACCAGTCCAGTTTTGTGTGAGATAAAATTTCCAGGTTTGTGTGAGATAAACAGTCCACGTTTGTGTGAGATAAATAGTCCAAGTTTGTATGTGATAAACATTCCAAGTGTATTTGAGATAAACAGTGCAGATTTGTGTGAGATAAAGAGTCCAATTTTCTATGAGCTAAACAGTCCAAGTTTGTATGAGATAAACAGTCCAAGCTTGTGTGCGATAAACAGTCCGATTTTGTGTGAGATAAATAATCCAGGTTTGTGTGAGATAAAATGCCCATGTTTGTGTGAGGTAAACAGTCTAAGTTTGTATGAGATAAACAGTCCAAGTTTGTGTGAGATAAACAGTCCAAGTTTCTGTGAGATAAACAGTCCAAGTTTGTATGAGATAAATAGTCCAGGTTTGTGTGCGATAAACAGTTCAAGTTTGTATGAAATAAACAGTGCAAGTTTGTGTGAGATGAACAGTCCAAGTTTGTGCGATAAACAGTCCAAGTTTTCTGCGATAAACAGTCCAAGTTTGTATGAGATAAACAGTCCAATATTGTGTGTGAGAAACAGTCCAATTTTGTATGAGATAAACATTCCATGTTTGTGTGCGATAAACAGTCCAAGTTTGTATGAGATAAACAATCCAAGTTTGTATGAGATAAACAGTTCAGGTTGTGTGAGATAAAATGTCCAGGTTTGTATGAGACAAAATATCCAGTTTTGTATGAGATAAACAGTCCATGTGTTTACTGTACACTGCCGGGCGATTCCATGAGAATGAGACCGTTGTCTCTGAATCCCGGGATTCCTTCCCCGCAGACACCAACAATATTGGACATAAAATGACGTAATATAATAACCACTGTGGCGCTCATGGAGAGAGCCTAACAAATTCCAGTGAACCATGAGGTAGTATAAGATGCTGGAGCCGGGGGGGAGGGGGGGGGGGAGGGGGCACACACAGTGAGAACACCTGAGGAGAATATCACTAGGCAAATGAAATAGTAGGTGACATAAAACACCCGGAGAAGAGAATTACAGACAGAGATTAATAATAGGTCAGGAGTTGTTGCATTACCCTGAGAATGGTATGAATGTGACTGAACGATGGTTTAATGCCAGCTCTCGACGTTCTCTACAGGAGGGACAGATTAACCCTCTCTTGCTCGGTGAACTCAGACCAACAATGTGTGTTGGTCCTAACACTTTACATACCCACATCATGGTGCTAATGTAAATGTTTTTGCATATCCTTTATGGGACATCATAGTCTCGTAAGTAACGTGACGACGGTGAGAATCAACAGTGGTTCGAATCGCGTCGGTAACTTACGGGGTATGTGAGCCGGCCGCTCAGAAAGCAATGGCAAACTACTGAGCGTAATCTTGCCAAGAAATCAACAATGGTGCTAATAAGGAAATTTATTGTCGTTTTTTTTAATATATCCTTTACATGACATCGCTGTCAACATCAGCATCTTTCAGCTAATTTTTGATTTCTTGGCAAGATTACGCTCAGTAGTTTGCTATTGCTTTCTGAGCGACCGGTTCACAAACCTCGTAAGTTACAAACACGGTTAGAAGCGTTACCGATTCTCGCCATCGTCACGTTACTCACGAGAGTATAGGGATTACGGAGAAATTCGCAAACACCTGAGCCAGGGAGACCGGCCGTTGTTTATTTACTACACCTAATAACCTCAAATCAAACTAATAGTGAAAATCACAACTTATATCTTAACATCTGAAAATCAAAGATAGTGCATACAGATAAAACTAATATGGAGAAAGAAATATATGTTAATGAGGAAAAGTTGGAGGCTGTGGAAAATGTTGAATAGCTTGGGTCATTGATTACCAACAAATTGACACTATGAAATAAATTAAAAGACGACAATCTCTTGCTCATTAAAAACTAAAACAACTGAATAATTTGTGGAGGGGGACAGACAGAACTACGAGCATGCATCTTTCCCATTGCAGCATACGCCTTTGAGACCTGGACACTGCCTAAACAAGCTGAACAGCTCAGAAATGCCTTGGAATATAACTGTTATAGACGTGTTCTAAGAATAGCTCGGATACAGAAAAGAACAATTGCATCCATACGACAAGAGCTGAATACTGAAGAAGATTGGCTACTAAAGACGATAAAACAAAGAACATTGAAATATTTTGGTCACTTAAAACGTCATGAAAGTTTGGAAAATATAATAATAAAGGGGTATATGCCTGGGAAGAGAGGAAGAGGAAGTCCAAAGAGAAGATGGGTGCAGGGTGTGGCAGATGATCTCCAGATGGGTGTATCGGACGCGGGACATCTTGCTTACGACAGAGTTTTCCGGAAGGTTGTTATGGGAGCAAAGGACGTGCTCATGCATAAATGAATGAATGAATTAATGTGTATTTATGGGCTGCCTGAGCCCACGTTCGTTCTACTTTCATTCAACGCCCATGTTCATGCTGACCATCTAGATGTTTCTTCTACAAAGGTGTTAAGACCATAACAAGAAAAAGATGTGAAACGTATCTATACCGAGTCTCACTACACTTTGTATGTATAACAAATTTGAAAAATTCTTTCTTCCGTTGATAACACCTTTCTATTTGGAGTGCAAAGAATTATACCAAGCAGTCGACAGTCATTAGATGCATATTGCTTCACGATGGACTGTGGAGCACATGTTTTGATGACATCATGTACTTCATTTTTCAAATTTGTTCTACATGAAAAGTGTAGTGAGACTTTACAAACACCCTAGTTGTATCGGTGTGTGTGTGTGTGTGTGTGTGTGTGTGTGTGCGTGCGTGCGTGCGTGTGTGTGTGTGTGTGTTGTTTGTGTGTTGACGAAGGCTTTGGACGTAACGTCCATTTTGTTACCTTTGATCGTATATTATAAGGCTTGCTGATTCTCCTTCTCGCTATGTTGTTAATTATTTCTTTGCATGTTCATTCTAATATCTGCAAAAACTGGGGCAATAAATTACATACTCTCGTGATAAAAAAAAAGACGTGCAAGATCATATGGTTATCTATGGAAAACAAATGCACCACTTACCTCTGGCTAACTCTTTCTCCTTCAGACGGTGCACAATTTTATCATAATCCGTTTCTTTGGGAACTCCAGAATCTTTCAATAGTTTCTCTCTTAGAGCAATACAGATTCCATTCTCTTTGAGTTTCTTGTCAACTTCGTTGAAACCCTGTAAATGGAGATGAAGTAAGACGCTTACAGTGGTTAATGATATTTCAATGTGCGTTTTAGACTGGATTAGACTTATATTTCCTGCACTTCGTCTCTCCTTGTTCTTGCTTGGTGGGGAATATGTCGTCGATGGAGGTGTGGCTGGGGGATGGGTGGTTGGATGTGTGGGTGGGGAGATGATGTGAGGGTTAGGATGTGTATGGGGGGTGGGCGTGGGATGTGTGGGTTGGTGGGAGATGTTTGTGGGTGGCGAGTGTGTTTTGGCTGGGGGAACATTTGAGGGCAGTGTGTGTGGGTGGGGGATGTGCGGGAGGGGGATGGGTCGGTTGGTGGGGTATGTATGTGTCCCTGGGTGTGTGTGTGTGTGTGGGTAGGTGGGGGTGTGTGTGTGGGTGGGGTGATGTATGGGTAGGTGGGAGATGGGCCTCATAACATGGTAATATGCCTTGTTTATGTTTACAACATTTATTTCACAATGTTTATTTTTCTTCCTATGTAATTGTAGAATACTCTTGATGAACGAAAGACGAGTGATTGGAAGGGCCAAATGTAAGACGGGCCTGCGTGCCTAATTTGTGACCCTTTTAAAATAAAGTTGATTTGATTTGATTTGCTTGTCGACATCGTGTTTTTGCTCCTTGTATTCATGTTCTTGCTCTACTTCTTCTTGTTCTTCTGTTCTTGTTTTTGTTCTTCTTCGTCTTGTTCATAATCTTCTTGTTGTGTTATTCTTGCCCTACTTCCCCCTGTTCTTACTCTTTCTTTCGTCGATCTTGCCCTTTTGATTCGTGTTTTTGTTCTTCTTTGTGTTCATGCTCCCCCTTTCTTTTTCTTATTATTTGTCCTCATGTTCTTATCCTTCTCCGCCTGTCTATAGTATCAAGAAGACATCACAGAATATCAAATTAGATGCCATCAACATTATCATGTGGCAGGACTGTTGCAGATCGTCGCTCTTATCACAACCCACGGAAAAGTCTCATGATCTCTTGCCATTTCTGCAGCCTCGCGTACATTCACATCTTCAATACCCCGTGTCTATATTTGTGCTGATCTTGCCCTGTCTCTTCTTCCAGTACACAATCCTTCTATCAGCGTTCTGCCCAAGTCATTAGAATGTTTAATATATTATTTTCGAGGACGTGATATTATTTATGAGCCAAATTTCTTCGATATTCATATCTTGTAAAATTTATGTATTTGTTCTTCTATGTCCACGATACCCTAAGAACTTTTTGTGAAGTTTAAGTTCATAAGCCCTAATTTTGGGTTTAGTATTTGTGAAGTTTTGTTTTCATTCCGTTTCCAAGTTCAATATGTTTATTTAAGTTACTAATATATGACCTAATCCTTCTTTGCGGTTCGGGCCTTACTCTTAATGACTCCAGACTTCTAGCTCTGAAGGATGGCACAGGTCCTTATAATGGCCGCGCTGATCAAGTCCTTGAACTAATTATTGTACTGAGTGCGGGTTGTGGCGATGATGCAATTGGCGTCCTTCTTCAGCTCTACGCGGGCAAGGATCTTGGAGGGTTTGATAAGACATCGGCTTCGCAGGTCACCAAGACGACCCCCAGCCATCATTAACTGGTTTAACAGCAACTATATTCTTGCTGTGGTTCAGACCATTGTAGCGGAAAGAGTTGCGACCCGTAAAATTGTTGAGCTGAATCCAGGCAACACAAGCACATGTTGTCATAGGGAAAATGCATGATTTTATAAATGTTACTTTAATTTATTTCCTTTTGTTATGATATAGGATCTTAATACTGTTTAGTTTCAGCATTGGTCTGGCCACTATACATCTGACTTCGTTTGAAGAGTCCCAATTGTTGTTGATTACAGAACTTAGATGTTGGCATTGAAGACCTATAATTGATGCAGAGCAAAGGTATGATCCCGTAAAAGATGGAGTGATGATATTACGAGGGTAAGTTAATGAGTAAGTCACAAATGGTTGTAGAAAATTAACTAAATATGATAACTTGAAACCAGTTTATTTGTATACATACATTGTCCCTTTTTTTCTAAACATAATTTCCACCAACATTGATGCACTAATCCCACCGTTTTATCTGTTCTCCCAAACCCACTGCACAGATCTGTGTGACCTGTTCTCATTTACCTGCCATCCCACAGAACTGTGTGACTTTATTGACTCACCCTCGTAACTTTTTCTACCCATCTATGCACCTAGGGGCTAAGTCCACTGAAAACTGAAAAACTTTGCGGGAGACATTTCGCGAGTGACGCCGAAGTTGAATGTGAAGTGAAAACGTGGTTTAGATAACAGAGCACACAGTTATATGCAGCCGGTTTGGGAAAACTGATAAAACTATGGAATAAGTTCATCAATGTTGGTGGAAATTATGTTGAGATATAAAGGGACAATGTATGTATACAAATAAAGTAGTTTCAAGTTGTTATCATATTTAGTAATTTTTCTACAGCCATTTGTGACTTACTTATTAACTTACCCTCGTAAGACCATCCTTAGAAAAATGTATGTCAGCTTACAAAGCGTATTAGAAAGAGAGCACAAAAGATACATCTGTACATATCCCCACAACACTTCATAGAGCTAAACAGAGGAAGATAAGAAGATGACAGAATCAAGATATTCAAATGTTGTGACATATTACAATGTTTAACCTAAACACAGACGCCATAAACAAAATATTGCACCGTTCCTTGCGCGCAAGCCCAAGGGTATATTGACAACAGAGCCAGGCGGCGGTTCAAGGGACAGTACAAGATGCCCAACATTGGTTACGGCATCTGGAAGAAGTGCCTGCACGTCTGCCCCGATAGCTTCAAGAAATTTCTCGTTCACAATATCAAGGAACTGGAATTGCTATTCATGCAGAACCGTGCATTCTTAACCGAGATTGCACACACTGTCTCCAGCAGGAAGAGGAAAGACATTGTCGAGCGTACCCAGCATTTGGCCACCAAGGTGACCAACCCCAACGTTCGCCTCCGAACCAAGGAGGATGTGTAAATTATTCGTTTGCTTGCATAATAAATGTTATAAACCAGTATATATCATTGGCACCTTGCCGTCTTGACAGACGATAGTTTGTGCTTTATAAAGGCATAATAACTTTTACCTATGGCGGTAGCGCATGTGACTGATAAGGCCAATTTGCGCTGTAAATGTCCGTTCACAGTGGGTGCATGTGAACACGTGGTCATTTCCACCATTACGCACCATCTTACGTCTCAAACGCACGGTGTGTGACTTATCTGCAATAATTTTCTCCTTTGTCTTTATTCCATTTCTGATGTCTGCCCTCCACGCAACACGTTCAGCGGCGACTTGCTCCCAATGTGCATTATCAATCATGTCCCGCTTACACACATCTTTGTATTGTAGTAGAGGCCGACCCTGAGATCTCTTACCCATCTGTAATTCACCAAAAAAGATGTCCTTTGGTATTCTACCATCATCCATCCTCCTAAGATGTCCTATCCATCTAAGTCTACGAAGACTGAGCATGGAATAAACTGTCACATAACCTGATCTTTCCAATACTTCAGTATTTGTGATTTTGTCTTGCCACTTAATACCAAGAATTCTTCGCAGACACCGCATATGAAAGCTGTTTAAACGTTTCTCTTGGTGTGATTAAGTTGTCCAGGTTTCACTGGCATAAAGAAGAGTACTAAGGACACAGGCTTGATAGACAAGGACTTTTGTTTTGGCAGTAAGCTTCCTGTTCTCCCAGACTCTTTTTGTTAACCTGTTCATTGTTGTTGCAGCCTTACCAATCAGGATGTTGATTTCCTGATCTAGGGATAATTCATATATATATATATATATATATATATATATATATATATATATATATATATATATATATATATATATATATATATATATATATATATCATATCATATGAAGTGAGTAATCAAATATTACTTTGGCAGAAATACTAAGTACAAAGTCGCTGATATTGTTCGAATGTTGAGAACAAGCATGAAATCGTGCACTATTTTGTTTATAGCGGCTGTGTATACATTCATTCAGGGAATACATTATTTTGAATATTTCATTGTATTTATTGTTGAGGGTCATTTTGGTTGGCATGTAGAAACACTAATTATTTTTTTGTTAAAATTCGCATATCCTTTTACAGGACATCTCTGTCAACAGCAACATCTTTCAGCTGTCTGTTGATTTCTTGGCAAGATTACGCTCAGTAGTTTGCCATTGCTTTCTGAGCGGCCGGCTCAGTTATCCCGCAAGTCACCAGCGGGGAACGAACCGCTCCCAGTTCTCGCCGCTACGAGACTCTGCGTGATAAACGGGATTACGGAGAAAGTGGTGTAACCCCTCGGCCAGAGAGACAGAAACACTAATAGAGCGACAAATACAACAGTTAACGTAAATTCCAACATCAATGCAAGAGATGCAGAGACTGTTACTATACTCAGCTTGTTATAAATGTTGCATTAATCTTACCCCCCCCCCCCCTTTCCCCTTTCTAAACTACATGTTTCTGAGCTTTCGGCTCAATCCGTGGCCATTTTTCTTGCCGCATAACTCCTCATATTTCCCCTTGATGACACGCATCGTGTGTCGTGTCTTTAAGATCCCCCTTTTTTCTGAATCCTTTCATTGACATTGTCTGATACACAGACAAGAATCCCTCGCCTCTGCATTAATCTCTCCAATCACTCAAATTGTGCACTCAATCAAGATTCCCTTAATGCTATTTTCTCGAAGCTGTGGTGGGCGAAATGAGGTGTAAAATTTAACGTACGTTGCGTAAACGGCATGAAAAGTGCAACATGAAAACAGTCAGGTATGTAGGAATCTTGCCACAAAATCATAGATAATAAACGCAGACACAGTGTAAATACTTTACAACCAATGCAAATCTGGCAAACGGAAATCACAGCGTAAAAATAACAATGATAATAATAAAAAAAATTAATAATAAGATAAAAATAAGGGACACTACACCACAACGAATCGTTGTTGTTGTTTGTTTTTTTTAAAGCGACGTTAAGTAAATTTTTCAAGCAAGCTGCTATTGTTAAATATATTTGTGTGATTCTTCTCAATTATTTACAAACTTGAATTGGTCAAACTTCGACAGCTGTTTTGTTTCGATTTTCACTTCGTCTAAACTATTCGCAGAATTGAAATTCGATTATCGTGATGTTTCAATCCGTTTGTTGACTTCTTCTGAACTATTCGCAGAACTGGATTGAAAAAAAAAAAAAAAAAAAAATTCGACCATCGTTGTTTGAATACGCTTGTTCACTTCTTAACTTTTCGCAGAATTAAATTAGTCAGGAATTCGTATATCGCCGGTCTCCCTGGTCGAGAGATAAGCAGCTTTCTCCGTAACCTCGAGTGCTCTCGTGGTTGACATGAGCGCACGAGAATTGGAAGCGGTTCGAGTCGCGCCAGTGAATTGAGAGTATGGAGCCGGTCGTTCAGAAGGTCGTGGCGTGATGATGAGCGTAATCTAGCCTAGGAATCAACATACAGCTGAAAGATTCTGGTGTTGACCGCAATATCCTGAAACAAAATCGTATATCGTTATGTTTCAATATGTTTGTTAATTTCTTCTAAACTATACGCACAATTGAACTGGTCAGAAATTCCACTATCGTTGTGTTTCAATACGTTTATGCACATCTTCTAAACTGTTCACAGCATTAAATTTATAAACAATTTCAATATCGTTGTCTTTTAATACGTTTGTTCACGTCTTGTAAATTTTTCGCGCAACTGAAATAGTCAAGAATTCTAATATCATTTTTTCTTCAGGATGGTTATTTCCGTTCTTGCAAACTATACACATGAAACGTTTATTATTTAAAAATAAGTTACTTTCGCTTTGTTTCGATACGATATTCTCATTACAGTAAATTATTCACAAGAAAAGTGAATTAGTTTAAACGTTATTGTTGTTTTGTTAAGAAACGTTTGGTTTTTACTCATTTTACTCTACTCTCGTTTTACTCATTAGCTATTTACTTATTTTTATTGGATACCACGTGATCATACTCGGTTGTTGTTGTTTGTTTGTTTTTTTTTTTGGTTTGTTTTTTGGTTTGTTTTTTGGTTTGTTTTTTGGTTTTTGTTTTGTTTTGTTCGGTGGCTTTAAACTCATATAAGTGCTACTACTTCTAGTGCACTGGACTTATTTTTGCGTGTGGATTAGCTTTCCTTATTACCTCTGTCCGTCGCCATCAGGAGAACCTACTGGGACTACTGAGGTACGTGTAATTTACGTTCCCAAGTCAAGGACGAGAAGTCAACAATTTAGTCCAGCTGACCGGTGTAGGGGGTGAACCCGCTGCTTCGGAGTCACCACACCGGATGACTAAGAACAGGCACTAATACACATTCGGCCATGCTGACCTTTATCGAAGAATCTATCGTAGGAAGATCGATCTGTCTGTCTGTATGCCTGCCTGTTCCGCTGTTTGTGGGTCTTTAACACATAAATGACGTTTTCTATGTTTTTCGTCACTTAAAAATATCCCAATACTCGCTGCCTTAAAAACAGTGACCTGTAATCTCGTTGCTTTCCTCTTGCTCTTGTATCAGCACACCGGTAGTTTAAGAAAGAGCGCTCTTATCATGATGAGTGAAAATCGGCACAGGCTGAAGTAATGTATAGCGAGCTGCTGTCTGTTACAGATTCCATGAGAGTTCTATGTTTGTTTCTAAGAATGTTAATACAATACGAGATAGACGAGGTGGAGAGATTATGTGAGAAGTAGAGGAATGACAATAAGAAGAGAACCACGACGATAAAAATGATTAAGACGAAGAAAAAGAAGAAGTAGAAAATCAATAATGATGTAGTAGTAGTAGTAGTAGTAGTAGTAGTAGTAGTAGTAGTAGTAGTAGTAGTAGTAGTAGTAGTAGTAGTAGTAGTAGTAGTAGTAGTAGTAGTAGTAGTAGTAGTAGTAGTAGTAGTAGTAGTAGTAGTAGTAGTAGTAGTAGTAGTAGTAGTAGTAGTAGTAGTAGTAGTAGTAGTAGTAGTAGTAGTAGTAGTAGTAGTAGTAGTAGTAGTAGTAGTAGTAGTAGTAGTAGTAGTAGTAGTAGTAGTAGTAGTAGTAGTAGTAGTAGTAGTAGTAGTAGTAGTAGTAGTAGTAGTAGTAGTAGTAGTAGTAGTAGTAGTAGTAGTAGTAGTAGTAGTAGTAGTAGTAGTAGTAGTAGTAGTAGTAGTAGTAGTAGTAGTAGTAGTAGTAGTAGTAGTAGTAGTAGTAGTAGTAGTAGTAGTAGTAGTAGTAGTAGTAGTAGTAGTAGTAGTAGTAGTAGTAGTAGTAGTAGTAGTAGTAGTAGTAGTAGTAGTAGTAGTAGTAGTAGTAGTAGTAGTAGTAGTAGTAGTAGTAGTAGTAGTAGTAGTAGTAGTAGTAGTAGTAGTAGTAGTAGTAGTAGTAGTAGTAGTAGTAGTAGTAGTAGTAGTAGTAGTAGTAGTAGTAGTAGTAGTAGTAGTAGTAGTAGTAGTAGTAGTAGTAGTAGTAGTAGTAGTAGTAGTAGTAGTAGTAGTAGTAGTAGTAGTAGTAGTAGTAGTAGTAGTAGTAGTAGTAGTAGTAGTAGTAGTAGTAGTAGTAGTAGTAGTAGTAGTAGTAGTAGTAGTAGTAGTAGTAGTAGTAGTAGTAGTAGTAGTAGTAGTAGTAGTAGTAGTAGTAGTAGTAGTAGTAGTAGTAGTAGTAGTAGTAGTAGTAGTAGTAGTAGTAGTAGTAGTAGTAGTAGTAGTAGTAGTAGTAGTAGTAGTAGTAGTAGTAGTAGTAGTAGTAGTAGTAGTAGTAGTAGTAGTAGTAGTAGTAGTAGTAGTAGTAGTAGTAGTAGTAGTAGTAGTAGTAGTAGTAGTAGTAGTAGTAGTAGTAGTAGTAGTAGTAGTAGTAGTAGTAGTAGTAGTAGTAGTAGTAGTAGTAGTAGTAGTAGTAGTAGTAGTAGTAGTAGTAGTAGTAGTAGTAGTAGTAGTAGTAGTAGTAGTAGTAGTAGTAGTAGTAGTAGTAGTAGTAGTAGTAGTAGTAGTAGTAGTAGTAGTAGTAGTAGTAGTAGTAGTAGTAGTAGTAGTAGTAGTAGTAGTAGTAGTAGTAGTAGTAGTAGTAGTAGTAGTAGTAGTAGTAGTAGTAGTAGTAGTAGTAGTAGTAGTAGTAGTAGTAGTAGTAGTAGTAGTAGTAGTAGTAGTAGTAGTAGTAGTAGTAGTAGTAGTAGTAGTAGTAGTAGTAGTAGTAGTAGTAGTAGTAGTAGTAGTAGTAGTAGTAGTAGTAGTAGTAGTAGTAGTAGTAGTAGTAGTAGTAGTAGTAGTAGTAGTAGTAGTAGTAGTAGTAGTAGTAGTAGTAGTAGTAGTAGTAGTAGTAGTAGTAGTAGTAGTAGTAGTAGTAGTAGTAGTAGTAGTAGTAGTAGTAGTAGTAGTAGTAGTAGTAGTAGTAGTAGTAGTAGTAGTAGTAGTAGTAGTAGTAGTAGTAGTAGTAGTAGTAGTAGTAGTAGTAGTAGTAGTAGTAGTAGTAGTAGTAGTAGTAGTAGTAGTAGTAGTAGTAGTAGTAGTAGTAGTAGTAGTAGTAGTAGTAGTAGTAGTAGTAGTAGTAGTAGTAGTAGTAGTAGTAGTAGTAGTAGTAGTAGTAGTAGTAGTAGTAGTAGTAGTAGTAGTAGTAGTAGTAGTAGTAGTAGTAGTAGTAGTAGTAGTAGTAGTAGTAGTAGTAGTAGTAGTAGTAGTAGTAGTAGTAGTAGTAGTAGTAGTAGTAGTAGTAGTAGTAGTAGTAGTAGTAGTAGTAGTAGTAGTAGTAGTAGTAGTAGTAGTAGTAGTAGTAGTAGTAGTAGTAGTAGTAGTAGTAGTAGTAGTAGTAGTAGTAGTAGTAGTAGTAGTAGTAGTAGTAGTAGTAGTAGTAGTAGTAGTAGTAGTAGTAGTAGTAGTAGTAGTAGTAGTAGTAGTAGTAGTAGTAGTAGTAGTAGTAGTAGTAGGAGCAGCAAGCAGCAGCATTAGCAGTAGTAGTGATAGAAGAAGAAGAAGAAGAAGAAGAAGAAGAAGAAGAAGAAGAAGAAGAAGAAGAAGAAGAAGAAGAAGAAGAAGAAGAAGAAGAAGAAGAAGAAGAAGAAGAAGAAGAAGAAGAAGAAGAAGAAGAAGAAGAAGAAGAAGAATTCTATTGTCATTCAGGCAGTTGGCATACTTTTACATATATATTCTCTGTCATCAAATTCCAAACACACATTGTCTAATACACAACCTGCACATAGCCGCACCATATTTAAAAAGTGTCCCTATATTCCCTAACGTGTCTGGCGTCACTAGAATCCCGGTATAGTCACAGCTACAAGCATGAGTTCAGAAGTAAAGCGTCGCCTGCGGGTAAAATTATCCTGGGTACTAAAATAGTTTTGGAAATGTTCGGGGTTTCAATTCCTGTCACAGGCTGCTTGTGCTAAATCTAATCCCTGGACAAAACTGCTGAGATTTTCATTATCCGGAGAAAGGCAAGAACCTTGGACATCGAAGGGTTGTCAACGAGTTTGAATGATTGCAGAAGAATATGGGATTTGTGTTGATTGTAGAGGAGCATGGAGTTTGAGTGATTGAACAAGAAAAGACAGTTTGAACGAATGTAGAAGTTAATAATTGGAATGAACGTAGAAGAAAAAGTAGTTTTATTCATAGAGATTGAACGATTCAAGAATAGAGTTTCGTTGATTGAAGAAGAATAAAGGGCCTCATTGAATGTAGAAGAATAACCAGATTGAATGAGTGAATACGAATAGCGAGCATCATTGGCTGAAGAAGAATAGAGAGTTTCCTTGATAATAAAAGAATAGAGAGATTCAATGAATGAATAATCATAGTGTCATTGATTGTAGTAGAATAGATCGATTGAATGATTGTAAAAAATATACAATTTGAACTATTGTAGAAGCTAATACTATGAATGATTGTAGAAAAAAAAATAAGAGTTGTCTTTACTGCAGGTGAACAGAGAGTTTGAATAATTGTGAACAGTACATTGTGTGAATAATTGTGAAACAGTACATTGTGTGAATAATTGTGAAACAGTACATTGTGAGAATAATTGTGAAGCAGTACATTATGTGAATAATTGTGAAAGAACATCGATTTCGCCTGATGTTTAGAAGAACACAGAGTGTAATTATTCCAGAAGGTTAGGGAGCTTGAATGAATGCATAATAATAGACTTTCCCTATTCTTTTCACTTGTGTTTTGATAGAGAATAAGATGCACTGAGGAAGTCAAGGTGGCTCAGTGGTTAGCACATTATCAACAGGCCCGGTAATCATTGCTCCGTGACGAAGAGGTCACGGACTCAATTCATAATCCCGAATACCGCGTTTGAAACACAGCTGCGCGCAATGATTGATTGATTGATTGATTTAGGAATCGACATCACAGCATTCGGGGCATTTCCATAAGTGCTCCGTCCCCATCCTCAGCAGCCAGCGAAGAGATCCAACACTAATAGTACCAGTAGCAATCTGATTATAAGTCCGTCTCGCCTTTCCTCTGAGCGTTGAGCGTCGGCCAGATCCCTTCGTCACTCCTCGTTGTCTCATTCTTGCCAGACCATGGTAATCCATTTGCTCCTCCGAGGTGTGCACGTGCTCCCACAAGGCCGCAACCACGTCTGCCTTGTCATGTATCAATACTCCACCAAGTTCTGCAGAGCCAGCCAATCTGTCCGCCTGTTCATTTCCCAGCACACCGGCATGCCCCGGAGAAAAGATCCAGGCGATGCTTGTCACCCGTGACCTCCGAAGCGAAGCAAGCCACTCCGTACGAAGTCTGCCCGTCCTCACCCTCGTCAGCATGCTTTCTGAGTCAGACAATCACGATGTGTGTGTGTGTCGTATTCTCCATCCAGCGGAGAGCCGCAGTGACTGCCTCCACTTCCATTCTTAAGCTGGATGTTGTGGTATCATATGCCAGGCTCTCCTGCCCCAAACATCGATCATTAGCTTTGGCTATGAACCCCCAGCCACTTCTCTCACCTCTTGACACCGAACCATCTGTGTAGATAATCACATCACTCGAGTGAACATTGTCCTGAATTAGTTGCTGGATTTCCACTTCCGTGGCCCCTGCTGGCCACTCCCTGCACTCCCGGCTTAATCTGATTATAACTTTGCACAAGTCTGACAGCTCATTTCCGTGCACCAGTCAATCACTTTATCTACTGTCGCCTGTAACTCCTGGGCTGTTTGCTCCCTATCTCTTCCCTGCCTATATGCAAGAATATCATCTGCAAATGTTAATATTCTTCCAACCCCTGGTGCTTCTAGGTTTGCAATCTTGCTAAAGAGCACCGGTGAGACCGCAGATCCCTGTGGCAGTCCCGGGGTTAACATATGTGGCTCTGAGGTCCATGCGCCCAGACGGAGAGCAACCCGACGAGAGTACAGGACGGCTGCTATCCAGTTCACCAACCAGGGATTGACCCCCTTCTCCATCAGTGCGGTCATCAAAATATCATATCGATCTCTATTGTACGCATCCTCGAGATCAAGCGCTACCGCCATCGTTTCCTGTCTACTCTGGAACCCCTCATAAACATCAAAGGCAAAAGTGGCTGCATTTGACCAGGTATCTTTTCCTGGCCTGTAGCTCCCCAGGCCTCTTGGAAGAAGCTTCCCGCTTTCCAAAAGCTCTTGCAGCTTGACAGCGACTATCTTCCCTAAAACCTTCCCAAATGTATTTTGAAGGGTGATGATCCTAAAGCCGCTAAGCTTTGACTGATCCTTGAATGGTTTTGGGAGAGGGATGAGATAGCTGTGCACCCAATCCTGCGGTACTGATGCTGTCCTAATGCTCTGGTTAAAGCAGTCGATCATCTCCTCCAGGTCTGCTTCGCTCAAACCCTTCATGTGGCCATACCTGACTCCATCGGGCCCTGGTGCCGGGTCTTTTGCCTTTTTCAAAATGTGTTTAACATCTTCCACCCGTATGATGTCTTCATACTGCATATTCTTCGTGGTGCCAGATAGCTCCTCTCTAACTGCATCCCTGATGTCCGCATCATTATGATTGGTCTGCTCTAAAAATCTCTGAAGAAACGCCTCCCCTTTCTCTTTGTCTGTTGTCACGCGCACACCATCATCTCTATAGATTGTTCCAACTGTCATCGGCCGATCTTTTCCCTGCATTAGCCTGTGCAGTTTCCAGAATTTTTGTAGTGTTTTATCCCCTCCAATCTCCTTCATGAAACATTCCCATTTTGCCTTTTTGGCCTCTGCAGCACAGCGCTTGAAAACCTCCACCTTGTCTTTCTTGACATTTTCCGTTGTGTCCACTTCCTCTCGTGAGCTTCGAAGTGTCTGTCGCACTTTCTTTAGCTGCTTCACTGCAGCTCTCTTTGCTTTCCAAGCATGGTCTACTTCTGGGGTCCACCATGGGGGTTGCAAAAAGGGAGTTTTAACAGTCCCGTTTCATGCCCCTTGTCTGAGGCGTCCACGAAGGCAATCGGTCCACTCATACCGGATGGTCTTGCGCGCTCTCCCAGCTTTAACTTTCCTGGGTTTAGAGATCAGGACTGAGCATGGCATGTGATCACTCCCATGGTCATTCAAAACACTCCACTTTACATCAAGGACTGATGGCTGGGAGACAAGTGCCAAGTCAATAGCTGTGTCTGCATCGCCAGGCCATTGCCATTCTTGTCGACCTACCATCATTTATGCAAACCACATCGGAGTCCACCATGGCATCTGCAAGGGAAATTCTCTGTCGGTTTTCACCACTACTGTCCCAATCTCTATTCCTTGCATTGAAGTCTCCACATATGAGTAGCCTATCACCGAGTAATTCCTCCAGTTCCTTAAGCCAGTCCCAATGTTCCTTTCTGACAAAACAGTTCACTGTGGCATATACATTTATGATGTTCCAACTTAAGCCATCAATCTCCATTTGTATACCCTGGACCTCTCTTGCACTGTGATTCCACTGGCTCAATTCGAGTACCACATGCTTCACTCCTTCCTTCACCAGCAGACCTTGTCCATGTCTCTTCTGCCCAGTAGGGTTTATATAACTGGCGTAGCCAGGGCAATGGTATTTGTCTGTATTTAGCTCCTGGAACATGAGGACGTCAAAATCATATATTAGTCTCTCCAATACAGGACCTCTCTGTCTGGCACTGCGACAATTCCAGTATCCCACTCTTACATAGTTGAAACCTAGTCTCTCCACTTTTTGTCTTGTTCTCCTGGCGCCTGCCCTCCTATTTCTATGCCGTCGTCTTACACCATTTCCTCGTCTTCTCCTCCTCACTCTCTCTTCGCTAGCCTCTGAGGGATGCGCTGCGCGCGATTTGACAGCAGACCGCCTTGCGTTGTTTTTTATGAAATGGTATGGGTGCTGGTCGTTCTGAAAGCGAAAGCAAACTACTGAACGTATACTTGCCCAGGAATCATGAACAGCCGTAAAATGATGGGGTTGACTGCTACGTCCTGTAAGGAATATGCAACTAACTTTTTTTTTAAATCATGGGTTCGAATCCCCATCGAAGCGATTTTTTATATTGATATAGGCTCGCAGGCAGACACCTACCTAAACTGAGTATCAGGCAAAGTTTAGTTTAGTTTAGTCGATGGATCAACATCACGGCACACGGGTTAATGACAGAGAGAAAATATATTGTCACAAAACATGCCACGAATGAGACAGTATATTTGTAACTGAAGGATATCACACACACGACACATAGTGAATAGTGGATGATCATTTTTGTTTGGCTAAGTTTAGTTTAGTTTAGTCGACGGATCATCATCATGGCACACGGGTGTAACCCATAAGTTCTCCATTCTACTCCTACTCAAACCTGAGTCGGGAGAATCTCTGCTCAGTGCACGAACTCCGTAGCACCGGTGAGGATCCTGAAATACTTTGGGTAGATATTTAACTCGTAATTTTTCCCGACAGCGCCGTTAGGCTACTCTTTTTCGATTTCCAACTGCCAAAGAGTTTTTTACGTGCCCAATTATACACACCGGCGTCCTATCTTATTACCCAGAGAATGGGAGCAATTTTATTACTAGAAGTCCACGTGAAATAAATCCCGGTCCCCACCAGGGCTTGAACCCGGGACCTGAGCACTCGAGGCGGACACCGTACCTCGAGACTCACGCATCCCCCACGCAGTCTTAGGAAGTAAAAGTGGATAGTGAGATGTTTTTTTTTTTAATTCGCATATCTTTTACAGGACATCGCTGTCAACATCAGCATCTTTCAGCTGATTGTTGATTTCTTGGCAAGATTACGCTCAGTAGTTTGCCATTGCTTTCTGAGCGGCCGGCTCAGTTATCCCGCTAGTCACCAACGCGGGGAGAACCGCTTCCAATTCTCGCGCGCTGCGTTATCCTGCGTGGATAAACGGGATTACGAAGAAAGTCGCGTAACCCCTCGGCCAGAGAGATCGGCGGATAGTGGGATACTGAGCAAATAATTCACCTGGATCCGGTTGTTCTATAAAATATGGACCTAGGACTATATGTCCATCGCAGCTAAGACGTGTACAAGAGTCCTTTACTTTTTTTTTAATGCGTGTCCTTTAACAGAATATCGCTGTTGTGATTTCTTGGCAAATTTACGTTCAGTAGTTTGCTATTGCTTTCTGAACGACCGGCACCCATACCAATTCCTCTAAAACCCAGCGTAACGCAGTCTGCTGTCAAATCGCGCGCAGCTGTGTTTCGAACGCGAGTATACGGGACTACGAACCGCGTCCGTGACATCTTCGTCACGGGGACTTGCTTGACCAATTTACTATACTAAAATGTATGTGACGTGTTGATTATCATTCTAATACTGCAGTGGTCGATCGACTGTCTAAGCCACGGGCGGGGAACGTCCGGCTCGCGGGCCGTATACGGCCCGCGAAATCATTTGGTTTGACCCTGCCAAGGCAATCGCAGGCGGGACTCGATGTTCAGTAAATCTTATAGTTTCATAGCAACACCACCAGTACCTGCCAACATCACACGCCTCACTAAAGAGAAGCAATTCCGGCCATCACATTAGGAGTAAGTTAATTAAATGTTTGACCAAATATAGCAGGCTGATTTTTAAGTCGATAATTTTGTAGGGCACGAGAATGCTGTTATAAATATCGAAATAGTCTATGAAAGAAAAAAGTTTCCCACCCACGATCTAAGCAAATAACGAGCTTATTCATATAAACAAATGTGAACATCCTAATGAAGAATCTAAAACCAATTTTAGCAATCTTAATAACGAAATTCTGACCAATAAAAAATGTCAATTGAAACTAGAAAAAGAGTGTTGAGGGGATACATAGAGCCTGTTCTTTTGTATGGATGTGAAACTTGGACAATGTGCAGTCAAGCTGAAAAACATATGATGGCTGCAGAAATGGGGTTTCTGAGGAAAATGCAAAGAATACCATGGACAGACAGAAAAACCAATGACCAAGTACTACAGGAGACAAATGAAAATCGTAATTTGATTAGAGAAATTAGACGTAGACAGTCAAAAATTTTTTGGACATTTTATGAGAAGAAATGGATTGGAGAACTTAGTGACAACTGGCAAGATCGAAGAGAACAGACCAAGAGGAAGACCGAGAGGAAAATACCTGGATGGCTTGGCCACATGGCATGGACGAGACAGGAACACTGAGCTGATCCACGACGCTAGTGATCGAGTGAAATGGCGAGTAATGACCGCCCACGCTTTCCGGCATGGCACATTATTGATTGAATAACGAAATACGGAAACAATATCTAATGGAAATTTGAACAAGTCTGGATTAAAAAGTTACATTTCAACATCTGCAATTCAGTCTAATAAAAAAAAAAAATAATAATGGTTGTCTAGATGTATCGCATTAGGGATTTTGAAAAGAGAATGCAACACGGTGCTACATACTTTTATATCATCATCATCATCATCATCAAGTTCCACGCCAACTGGCGTAGGCGTTCATGACTCGAAATAAATCTCGGTCTTTGGTTTTCTGGATCAACTCCGCTGTTAATATTCCTCCATGCCACCGTCTCAATCCATCCAGCATCATTTCTCTTGGTCTGCCTCTACCTCTCTTCAGTCGTCAGTGCATGTGTGTGTAAAGTGTGGGAGTTTGTTCATACTAGTTTCAGTGATTATGTAAGGCATCATGTAATTGTCTAGATGTGAGGATGTGTGTGTGGGTGTGTATGTGGGGAATGTGTGTGTGTGAGGGAATGTGTGTGTGTGTGTGAGGGAATGTGTGTGTGGGGGAAGTATGTGTGGAAGGGATGTGAGTGAGGGATGAGTGTGGGTAGATGAGGGATGTGTTGGTGGGTGAAGGAATGTGTTGTGGGTGAGGGATGTGTGTGTGGGTGAGGGATGTGTGTGTGGGGGATATTTGGTTGAATGGTTGGAAGTGGGTGGGTGTTGGTGGGGGAGGGGGGTTGTGTTGGTGGGGAATGTGTATGTGGGTGGGTGGGTGAGGGGGTGTGGGTGAATGGGTGAGTGGGTGTGTGGGAGATGTGTGTGGATTGAGGGATGGGTGTGTGATGGGTGTGGGGGATGGGTGTGGGTATGTGAGTGTGGGTTGGGGATATGTCTGTGTGGATGGAGGTGTGTGTGGGTGAAGGGAGGATGATAGTGTGAGTGGTGAGGGTGTTTGTTGGTGGGGGATGTGTGGGTGGGTGGAAGCTGGGTCGGGAGATGTGTGTGTGTGGGGGTGAGGGATATGTGGGTGGGGAAGTGAATGGGTGATGTGTGTGAGGGACGTGTGTATGGGTGGGGGATATGATATAGATTGGGTGTTTGTGGGAGGGGAGATTGTGTGATTGAGGGGTGTGTGGGTGGGGAAGTGTGATTGTGTGTGGGATGTGTGGGTGGGTAAAGGATGTATGTGAGGGTGGGTGATGTGTGTTTGGATGGGTGGTTGGGGTGTGTGAGTGTGGATGGGTAGATGGGAGAAGTGTGTGTTGATGGGTGGGTATTGTGACATCGAGAATCATTCATCCACGTCCCCAGTCCACCACATTTTCTAAATACTTAAAAACTTTAACGGAGACCATCCAGATAGTAGAGATATTTATAACTTCGAACATTCCAGATCACGATGGGGAAGGGCAGAGGCGCCCGCCCGCAATTTGATTGGCTAATACGTGGGAGCCCACGCAAACCACTAGGCCAAATTTTTTTAATGCGGTAGTTTGAGCTCGGTTTCCATCAGGGCAGGATGCATTGTGATGTGGTGATCATAACGCCCTAATAATATAATGAATATTGTTCTCTAGAATAACAAGTACCACTTTAAAACAAATTTAAATGTGTGGTTATGCCTAGTGAACGAAAGAGAAGAATATAAAAGTGTTTTGTGAGAAAATGTGAAAGTGAAAACAGAACTTCTTTGTGCAAGTATTCTGAATACTGCTTCTTCAACCTGTCAGGTCTTCCACGCTGTAAAATACTCAAAGTGCATATCATTCCCCTGTTGTGACTGGTTGCGTATGCTTGATGATTGTAAATTACACTCAATGCAGATTCGCAAACCCTTTGTGCATTCTAAATGCCTATCATGACCCATTCTTAACCAAACTGTACACTGCTCTTCTGAGTTACATTTGGCAGTTCGGGATCAGAATGTGTGATGTAACATGTACAAGTTCCTTTGTAAATGCTGAGAATGTTTGAGTGAGTGAGTTGGTGATTTGATATGTAGCCTCTTACATTTGTAGAAGGATAGATGCTTCAATATCCATATGTAGGCAGGAAGTGTATGGCATGCCAGAATTGCAAAGTTCCTGTGATGCCTGGTGGCTAGATTACGCTCAGGAGAATTAATATAATTTCTCTCTGAAGTATTACACTGGTACCTCTACTGTTGGTGGGTTTATATGAACTAGTTCCTAAAAGGACAATATGTGTTCGAACCTATGTCTTAGTTGGCTGAATATAATGTATGGCTCATGCAAATTTACAAGGAAAAAAAACATGTTTTCCCCATATGTGCTTTGGTATATATGTGAACAATTGCTTATGCAATTTGGCTTCTTTTACCTACTGTAGTTAATATGGACATTACTCAGTGGGGAAAGAACACATGATGATGATGGTGATGATGTACTTGTGAGCCAAGTCTGGTCTGAGAAGGGTGAGGTCTGGCATTGCTGTATGAGTGTGTATGGAGGACATCCATGTATCAAAAGTACCACCCATTGGTTTGGTTACTGTTTAATTTGCAGTTGTCAAATTATGTTGCATATTGCATATTGCAGTTGTAGATGTGCCTATGTGCCTATTTTCCCTCTACCTCACAATGCCTGTCTCATGTTGCTATTTCACAATGCTTGCTCATGCTGCTTGCCTTACAGTGCTTGCTATACTGTGTCTGTTCCTCATTGTGCCCAGGTCTACTGTGGTTTGAACATTGTAAGAACTTAGACATATAAAATGCTTGTAATTGTGTTAAGCTACACCTGTCTCAGCATATAGGCTTGTGACTACCACAAATAGGGGTGAATAATGAAAACATATCACCCACAGTCCATCAGAGTGGGATACACTCCATCATCAACCAGGAGAGGTGTGTTTGGTCAACACCCCTCCCCCTCACCTCCCCATTTCCATCTGTGTATGTTGATGTTTGACAACATTATCTTGAACAAATGTAAAGAAATGTTGTACCATTTTATGTATCAACAGAGAACAAAGGATGGTGGAGAGGCTTCTTATTTTCTCTGGGACAACCAAACAGGAGTCCCAGACTCAGAACTAACTCCCTATAGATGAAATGCAGGGATAACCACAGAAGTACACAGGCTGATTTGCCAGCCTTTATCTTCATGACATGCCTTGGCCCAAGTCAACTAAAATCACTGTTTATAAACAGGAATCAGGATTGGTCTACATTGAAAATTCTGTCTTGGAGTACAGTAAAACAATGCTTGTTTGTCAAGATGACCCCTGTCTACAGTTTGCCTCGGTCAGGCTCATGGAGAGTTAATCCTGTGCCCCCTGGAACACCTACCTTTCTCATAGAATCCGAAATGCCGGAATTTCTCAGGAAGTTTTACCTCAGCTCTAGAACAGCTGAAATTCCATGGGAGAACAACAGTTCTGTTTAATGCAATTTCAGCATCTGGATTATTGTGGTCATTATGGTGATCATTATTGTGATTATTATATCAATATCTGAGAGCCGAAACAAGTCTCTTGTGTGGTCCCCATTCAAAGAAACCTGGTGAAGTAAATCTTGCAGTGGATTGTTTATCTGAGAATTAACTTAGAGAATACCCAGCAGGGTGCTCTCACAGTGATTGTTGGTGAGACTCAAAAAGTGTGTGATGTCAGACTCGCTAGGAGAGATGCTGCAATAAAATGGATTTTGTTCCTACCTCTGGGTCTCTTCAGCAAGTCATGATCTACATGTACCGAGAATACATCTCCCATTGTCATGAGAGTGATATCCTCAACCATTTGAAGTACCCTAGTTGTCAGCTTCACAGGCAGTTTGGTTAACATTGAGTTTCTGTACAACATCATCACCTCAAATTATGTTCTCAAGAGGAAATTATCTTGCATGGGACTTTTCACAGGAAGTCTGCTACCTGGAGCTTTCCCAACATCAATTGCTGATGATAACAGGATGCAAATGATCCAGAACAGTAGTTCCTTCCTTAAGTTTTCCCATAACAAGGAGTTTATATAATTCCCCAGAGATACTGAAGGGATGAAAGTACTAGAACTCAGATGGGTAGAAGAGTTTGGAGAGGGGATGGAGGAGAGTTGGAGAATTTGAGATTGAGTATATTGGTGGATTTTCAGAGGGTGTACTCATTTTTCCATTTTAACACTCACGTTGTATATGATTGTTTATTTTCGAAGTGTAATGGGTGTGATGGAGCATGGGTCATTGCTCAACTACTAAGAACAGCTCAATAAAAGATGGTGTTGAGAACAATGTTTTTAAGTACATGTCCCAGGTGAATGTCTTGTACAGTTGCTGTCAAGTATTGTTCCTGGTGAATGTCTTAAGTTACTGTGGTTGGTTACAGATATTGTGAAAAGTCCTGTATAGATGTTGTCAAGTATCTCTCATGATGTATGTCTTGTGCAGTTGTTGGTGTAAACATTTCCATGTGAATGTATGTCCCACTTTTGTCAAGAACCTGTCATGTAGATGTCTTGTTCAACAGGTGTTAAGTATAGTTATTGTTGAGTATGTCTACTACTGTTGAATCCTAAAGTCCTACATGTCTGAATGTAAAACTGACATATGTCACTATAACAAATATAAAGGTGAGATCTAATATGGCGGACTGAAAGCACACTGACAACATTATGGTGAGAGACTTAATTCCTCGGTTGTACAGGGGCAAATAGTCCAGATCTCCTTATGGCCTTTGTGGGGACCTTTTCGTTCTTTTATAAATTTTCTGTGTAGATGCACAGTGGGGGTTCAGAGCAAGGAAAATTGGTTCCTCTAAAGGGCTAAGCGGGAATGATTATCTATCTCATTTGAGATTCCTCTAGACAAAAACTTGCCAAATCATATCCTTATCTTGTCTATCTATTATACAAGATATACTTACAGAGTCCACTTCTAATTAGGACCTCTGTCTTCTTCTAACATGCCACAGGTATGGATGTGTGGGCGTGAGTGGTTGAGGGATAAGTACGTGAGTGGATGGATATGTGGGGGATGAGTGTATGGGTGGGGGATATGTGTGTGTGGGAAGATTGTGTGGGTGGTGGATGTGTGTGGCGGGTATATGTGGGTGGTGGGGCGTGTGTGGGTTTGAGGTGTGTGTTTGAGGATGGAGAATGTGTTGTTGGGTGAGGATGTGTGTGTGTTTGGGATGTGTGTATGGGTGTGGGTGTGTGTTTGGGTGGGAAGATGTGTGTGTGTGAGTGGGGTGTGTGTGAGTGGGGTGTGGGTGGGTGGGGGATGTGTGGTTAAGGGATGTGTGATTGGGGGATGGGTGAATGGGGGTGGGTGGGTGGAGGATGTGTGGGTGGATGAGTGTGTTTAAGTGAGGGATGTATGGGTGGGTGATGGGTGGATGGTGCATGTATGTGTGATTGGGGGTGTGTGCGTGAGTGGGGGATGTGTGTGGGGGATGTGTAGTGAGTGGGAGATGTGTGTGTGGGTGGGGAGATAAGTAGCAACATTTTTTTCCCTTCATATTTTCATTTTCTCTTTAATGCTATCATTTTTCCCCCATCTGTTTATTCTTCTCATAACGCCCTTATGCCTTAATGTAGTCACCGGAGGATCTTCTCCCGTACTATATGTTGTGTTTCGTGCATGTATTTGTTTGCTGATGAAGGCTAGTCGCCGCAACCTCCTGTATGTGTCGTAATTCTGTTCTGTAAAGCTGCATTACTTTGTGTTATTGTATGTTGTTTACGGGTCCGTTTCTACAGAACGGAAAAATGTCTGCTGAAAGCATGGCACAAAGTTACCACTCCTTAGCTATAGTGATTTAACTCCCCACCCCCCACCTCATAAGAAGTCAGCCGAAGAGAAACAACGCAATATTTTAATTACTTGACGAATTGCCGAATCCCCAAGAAATACCACACATATCGCGAGGAATACGAAAAATAAACATATAATATCAACCTTAACAAATTCTCCTCATCGTGAACAATAATCTGTCCCTGCTTATATACAGACAGATCAATCAAATGAGGCACTCCGGCCTACTTGTACTGCAATTTATCTTTCTCTAGACAAAAACACCTTTCATAAATTCATGTTAAAAACAACAACGATGACCTCATTCTTCTTGACGCCGCAAATTTTTTTAGTATATTCACGAAAATGGGTGAGTCTTTAAAATGTACACAATACGAATTGTATAGTTAGAGTTGTGATAGCGTTATAGTTACAATGTGGTTTTGGTTCAAATCCTGGTAGTAACACGAGGTCTGAATTAACAGGGAACGATGAGCATTCATTGAAACAAAGGAAAGGAGGATAGATAAGAGGACATACCGAATAATACACACACTAAAAACTTTAGGTACACTTGCCGCTCTAATATAGCGTCTAGTAGTAGTTTGCCGGCTCTGTGGCGTTTGAAACACAGCTGCGGGCGATTTGGAAGCAGACTGCTTTGTGTTGGTTTCCATACAATTGTATGAGCGTCGGTCGTTTAGAAAGCAATGGCACTTTTGAACGTAAACTTGCCCAGGCATCACAAACAGCCGAAAATGCTGGGGTTGACTGCTGCGTTCTGTATAGGATATGCAACTGACGTTTAATAGTAATAAGGTTGAATAATACTTCGACCATCGAAAACACCTCAAAAGGCTCTGCTTCCAAATCGTCCGCGCCAGGATACAAGTGACATTAGAAAAGGAGGAAATAGTAAAATCGTGATAATCCGTCGAGATATCAACGTAACAATCGTTGTTGTGTCAACGGATGAGGAAGAAGAAGAAGAAGAAGAAGAAGAAGAAGAAGAAGAAGAAGAAGAAGAAGAAGAAGAAGAAGAAGAAGAAGAAGAAGAAGAAGAAGAAGAAGAAGAAGAAGAAGAAGAAATAATTCGAACACGTGATCAGGATGAAAAGCGTTGTGCCACTGCGGAACGGCAGCTTCCAAAAGAAATTATGAGCTACCTCAGATGACAAGATCCGGGTTCGTGGAAAACCTTAAATAAGAGAAAATTGCCCAGCAAAGCCAACCTAGTCTCAGCAAAGACTAAAGGACCCGAAGAACCCCAAGAAGCTGCGAGAGACACAATACCCTGCTGGAAACGCTAACCTGAAATAAGCAATCAAATTACAACTCTAAAAGAAACATCGACAATGCAAAAACGAAACACACTGTTCAGGTATATGCAACTAAAAATTAAATGCCTGAAAAATGAGTTCTTCGAGTCGTTAAGCCGTAATCCACACACGCCCTGCCGCAATGATTACTGCAATATAAATAGCGTCCCTTGATTGCTTTTTGTTTCCGCCTAAGATACAATTTAATTTCCGGTGGAAAATGTAAAACTCGGAATATTTCGTAATCCGTTTTTTTTTTCGTGAAATAAATGCAATAATAATATTAATATTAATTCTTCAGCATGCAGCGCGTGTTACGCTGTATGCTTGAAGCATACTCTGTTTCCATATATGTCTAATCCTATAGATGTTAATCTCGTTCAGGCCGTTAAGTTCGTTTATTTAACATTTCACACTGTCTTCATAATGATGGTGATGATAGCTATAAGAATATTGGCAATAATATTAACTCCACATAATGTCCCTCTTTTGTTTGTTAAATAATTTTTGCATATGGCAAATCTTTTCTATATTTCAGTGTCACATTTTCGCTTGAAAATGCCACATGTCCTTTAGATTTACTGATTTGATGTAATTATTCAAATAAACATACCCAATGAGGAGTGGAAAAAAACGTTTAAAGTTTAAACGTTTAAAAGTGTGAGTGTCAACTTCATTTCACCGGGTTGTATCCCTTATGGCGATCCAATCAACCGCAGGTTGGCTGCCTGGGCAATTTTACGTACAGTAGTCTGCCCTTGCTTTCTGGACGAGGAGTCAAAGCTTATTCTAATTGATAGGTCTAGGCAAAGAACGAACAGGAAGTTTAAAAGTGAGTGTTCTTACTCTTTCGGCCATGCTGACCTCTACATTTTTCGGTTAGATGTCGCAATATTGTCTACATTTGGAAAATATTCATCCTCTTTGATTGTCGTGCCGTAACGATACATAGTAGTTACTTAGTTAGTCGCGGTTTCAACTTCACGTCAACGGGTTGTCCCCATTATGCTCCGTTCCTGTACCAGTGAATATCGCAAACAATGCTCCTCATTGCCCCATGTGAAAAGTGGTACAGACAGGAGTCTCGGCAAGCCAACAGCCCTCACATGTACACTGTGCATAATGCCGCAGTCAGAATGCCAACACAAAAGTCCTCCATGAAAAATACAGTTCATCATCGATGGAATCGGCAGTCATTAGAAAGACTTCGTTGACCCGGGATACACAGGAACACCGTGATAATACGGAATAGCTAGCTGCCTTATGTGGCTGAGGGGCAGTGATCACAGTTTCACAATCCCTCATAGTGGGTTCAAAGCCAACCACAGACGATTCGAAAACTGACCGCCTTGCGTTCGGTTTTATGCAATCGTTTTCTGAGCGACCACTACTCAGGCCCCTCTGTGAGGACCAACGCAATTATATCTTCCGCAACTGTGTTTGCAG
This sequence comes from Cepaea hortensis, assembly GCA_963921405.1. Taxonomy (NCBI): domain Eukaryota; kingdom Metazoa; phylum Mollusca; class Gastropoda; order Stylommatophora; family Helicidae; genus Cepaea; species Cepaea hortensis. Next base: position 55,262,673 of record OY992896.1, read on the forward strand.
CGCTGAACGAGAAATAGCTAATTGCGAAGTGCGTCCGTGACATCTTCGCCAATCCCAATTTTTACTCTTCCGCTTACATGGGCGCCTCTCCACCCCCACCCCTTCCCGCTTATTCTCTCGCCCAGTGGCTTAGCCAATACCTGAGTTTCTGACGGTATTGACCTTTGACCCGTTGACTATATATCAGGTTCATACAATCCACGGATAGTCGTCAGTCGCTCCCAGCTAGGATACATATTCAGATAAGTACCCTTAATATTGTCATGTAGTGTGTTTCATGTAGTTTTGTGTCGGTTTGTGTTCGTTTGTTCTGAGCTGACGAAGGCTTTGGCCGCAATGTCCAATTTGTTTCTTGTAAACGTGTTTCAGTAAAGCTCTCAATCTACTTCTCGTTTTTTGGTGATTCATTCATTGCGTTACTTTTACAATGGTATGAGAGAAGAGCCAGCTCCGTGGGGAAGGAGGTACGGACGCTGTTCGTAATCCAGCATACCCGCGTTCGAAACACAGCTACAGGCGATTTGTCAGCAGGTCGGCTTGTGTGGGGTTTTTAGCGAAATGGGATTGGTGCATGCCGTTCAGAAAGCAATGGCAATCTACTGAACGTAAACTTGTCAAAAGATCACAACAATAAAAATGCTGGTGTTGACTGCAAAGGATATGCAACTAATTATAACTAGGAGCTGCGATGATTATGAAAAGCAATGTGAAACTATTGAAATTAAAATTACCTATAAGATCATGGGCAGCCAAAAAATACGTTTAAAGTCTCTTAGCATTGCGACGACGACCTTAAGAAACGGTGAAATATTCCGCTGCCATAGTTAAATTTACATACTAGAAGTAATTACCCATATATTCTTCTTAATCTTCATGTGCCTGATTGGAAGCAGGCACTTGCGATCATTATCATCAATATGTGCCATGCCGATAAGCGTGGGCGGTCATGTTTCGTCATCTCACTCGATCACCAGAGTCGTGGATCAGCTCAATGTTCTTGTCTCGACCATGCCACATGGCCAAGCCATCTAGGTATTTACTTCTCTGTCTTCCACTTGCTCTCTTTCCCTCGATCTTGCCAGTTGTCACCAAGTACTCCAATTTATTTCTTCTCATAACGTGACCAAAAATGTTGACTTTCTATGTCTAATTTCGTTAATCAGCTTGCGTTTTTCCCCCCAGTTGTTTCTTGTAGTACTTGGTCATTGATTTATCTGTCTGCCAATGGTATTCTTAGCATTTCTCTAAGAAACTAATTTCCATGGCCATCAGATGTTTTTCAGCCTGTTTACTCATTGTCCACGCTTCATATCTATACAAAAGCACGTGTTCTATGTAACACTTCAACACTTTATTTATCATTGGAAATGTCATCTTTGTATTGGTCAGTATGTTTTTCATCTTGCAAAAGGCTACCTTCGCCATAACGATTCTTGTTCTAATCTCTTCAAGGCATCTCCCATTAGATGTTATCACTGTTCGGATATAATTTTATCGATTCACTTGTTTAAGAATATTCCCAATTACTTGTATATTACACTGTGGTATTTCCTCTTTCCTAGTGACAACCATAATCTGTCTTGTTACAATTTAATTCTAACCCTAGTTGTTCACTGTGTGTCATAACCGCTTCTACTAAATGTTGCAGATCCTGCTCATTGTCTGCAATCAATACCGTATCATCTGCATATCTTATGTTATTGATGTTTCTTCCTCCAATGATGATTCCTTTCATATCTTGTACATTTTTGAAAATAGTTTCATCGAACATTCCATGTTGGTAATTCCAGTGTCCCTGTTCTTTTCTTTATGATGATCTGTAATTAGGCGAATCATGATAAACTAGGTAACTTTAAAGAAGTTAGTTTGCCGTTGCATTCCTTCTTGGCAGTGACCATACTGGCCGGGTGACCGTAGCCATTGTCTCGATAAAGAGATCGTCTGCCTACCGTCGCGATACTGAGACCATAGCCAACACTTATCTGTTGACTGCCTTCGAAATTTCAGCCAGCATCTGCCTTCCGTGGTTTCTTGGGAACAACTTCCGAAAACGAATACGAAATAACAATTCATCCTCCCCAGAAATACACAAACAATGTGTCCACTGAAGAAAGAAGCATTACGTCGTCACGACATAACACCAAAAACGTTAAAATGTATGGAGGCTGGCAGGTAGTCAAATATAAAAATATGTAGTTAGATAGGTAGAAAAGAGACAAACAGGTAGAAAGTTAGTAGCTATATAGGTAGGTAGATAAGTAGACAGGTAGATAGACAAGCATTACAGCACGTAGGTAGGCAGGTAGACAAATAGACTGGTACGTCAGTATTTAGGTAGGTGAGCAGGTAGGTAGGCAGCCAGGTGCACTGGCAGATAAGTGGATACGTAGGTAGGTTGTTAGGTAGGGATGTAGCTAGAAAGCTAGCTATGTAAACAGACTTGTAGGTAATAAGACAGGTAGGTAAGCTGGTAGGCAGACATGCATAGATGGAAACGATCACAGCTAGATAAAGCAAGTAGCAATCCCAATCTATCAAACTAAATATATTATGTAATGCATTATTCATTAGTGTACAAGAACTGTCAATGTGGAGTCCACAATATGTGCCTCCTATAATCATCTCGCCAACATATAGAAACCTAATCTTATTTCAATAGACGACTTCCTATACAAGCAGCAACTCCAACAAAGCACTCAAGGACATCTAAAGGCCAGCAAAGTGGTGTCTATTATTCCATTGTCTGATGGATTCCAAGGACAGCAGCCCTCCCAAGGCTATCACCTTTAAGGTTGGGGCTCGATAGACAAGAAAGCTATACTTTATTACATTTTCATTTGCAGCCGCCGGAAGCGGAGCTGATTGGCTCGTTCAGAAACGTCGGTCAGATTAATTTATCGTTGAGAAAAGAAAGGCTAACTCAGAGAATGAGGCCAGAAAGTCCTCAGAATATATGTTGCGAACATTTTGAAAGTAAATTCGTGAATGAAATTTATGTATTTAACTTTCCTTAACAAATCATGTTTATGGAACACATAAAATAAGTATTAGTTCAACAAGATGATATGGAGTTCCGTGAACTCGTACTTCTGGTTAATAGGCGCAGGCTTACTCTGGGAAATAACTAAAATAATGAAAACGAGTGCAGGAAACATTACCAGACTGGGTCTAATCTCAGTCAGCCCGTGTGTGATATGCTGAACAAATAATTTGTTATATCCTAATATTATCTTCGTCTTCGTCTTCTTCTTTGTCGTCTTCTTTGTCGTCTTCTTTGTCGTCTTCTTCGCCGTCTTATTCGCCGTCTGTTTCGACGTCTTCTTCGTCGTCCCGTGGCATAATGTTCAGTTCATTCACAAAAGTTGCGACAGAAACACGGAATGGATATTCACATGCACGGTTCTACACGGAATTGCACCATGCGGCATAAAAACATATCTAAAGTTAGATATGTCAAAAAATGACACGTAAGGCCAGCGTGCTTGAATTTGTGTTTCATTGGGTAAAAATGGAGAAAAAGCATCACGAAAAGGCTTCTGGGATCACCCAAACTTTTCTCGCGGCAGTCAGTCGTTAGATTTCCTGTAGACAAGATGTGCTTTCTGGGGATGCAGGAACGTACTGTGCCACTCTCTGAGAATCAGTCAGAAATGGCCCTGGATTATATACATATGTGATATATAAATATTCAGATGTTCACGTAAAGAGAGGAAAGACGGTGTTCGCGGATGACAGAAACGGATAGGAGCAGATGAAATGTGGATAAGAGAAGCAGAGAAGAGAAGATAGATGTGTGGACAATGAATGGTGATGGACGAATCCAGTACAAACTATGCACAAGATTAGTCTGAGATAAACAAGGAAAAGTCATCCCAGCGTATGTTTGTAACCCATTCTACAGTGGAGCTACCAAACCCAATATCTTCAGCTACTAACGAGATGCTATATTGTTACTTGGAAGTCCATTCGACCATCATCATTCCATTCCACCACCTTAAAACCATTCTGAGAAGAACCAGTGTCAACATCTGACCTGTTGATTCTTATCATTGAAGCAAGGACTGAGAATAAATTAGATTGAACTCTAGTCATAGTTTCCAAGAAGGACACTTTTATTTCAAAAGAACCATGGGATCCTATAAGACTAACATTCATAGTACCACCTGAATTAATGACAGTAGAAAGAAGTAAGCTGTGTGAAGAGAACTAGGTGTATGTCGTGTCCTCCTTTACAGTGTCGTCCCTGGAGTGAAGAGAGTCGACACCCACATTATAATATTTTTTTCCTCTCAATATTCTGGAGAATCCACCAGCTTCCGTCCAACACACTCCATCAGCCTATGGACACCTTTTCCTATCACTCTCTCACTGTCGTACTATGCCCCCTTCTCATACTTCCCCAAAGCAACATACTCAACAAGTCTTGCTTCTAAAGATTAATAAAGATTAATTTATTAAAAGAAAAGTGTAACGTATATGAGACGTGTATGTTAAGAAAATGTGTGACGTGTTCTATAAAGTGTGTAGAATCGGACTCTCAGACAACAACCCAGTCAGCTGATCCCAGCAAGGATAGACCACAGCACGTTACGTCAGAACATGTACTTCTCACCCAGCGCCGAAACCATCCTGCTGGATACTGATTTGCCTCTGTAGACCTCTGGTAATCCCATTTCATGAACATCCGAAATAGACACCGGTGGTATAAACAGTTAATCATGGACCGGTTGCACTCTACACAATGTCCGTTCCTATCGTTCATAAAAAAATGCACAAGTCCTTTGTAGTGTGTACACAGATTAATGTTAATTGTTACTGTACTGGATCCTCCCTCGTGTCTATCTAGCCTCAAGTATCAAGTCTTGTGTTCTATTACACGAGATTATATCACACTATGTAATTATTAGACTTAATGTTTTCAGTTCGTTACTACTGCCTGATGCTGGGTGGTGCATCAGTACGCATCACTCTCTTTGGTGAATCAACTTCCTTCTAGCTTTAGTTACGTTCTGTATGCAACTTTATTGATTGTTGAACTGGTGTTCTTCCGAATGGGATTGGATTCTTTCCCAAAAACTTGTTGAGTTTCCTTGGATCTGGTAGGGAACCTAGGATAGAAACAACACATCTGGTGATAGTACTAGTCACTGATCCTTTCGGCTGAGTGTAAGCCTATCACCTTGCTTAATGATCTTTAGCTAACTAGACTTAGTCATAGAGCAGATTAGCTACCCACCTAGAGCCGAATCAGGCTATGACAAAGAAAAAATCAGCAAACAGAATGCGGAACCCCGCCCACCAGGGACACCTACGGGAAGATCCCAATTATCCCTCATTACTCAATTCTCAACTAGTAAAGCTTATCAACACTTCACTAATCTATTCTTAACTAGCAGAGTTAATATCACTATTCTTACTCTAACTAGTTTCCACTAACAGTGATAATCATCACACTATAGTTTAACAAGGCCACAGTCTATATTAAGTAGAACTAATATTATAATAGGTTATACCTTAAATGGCACTACTGCAGTCCTATCAATCATATCTACATCTGCCATTATAGGCACGTGTAAAATTAAATCACTAATTAACACACGGTAGATATTATTTCCACTAAGCACTGCAGTGCCTTTGCACTCCGACTAGAGCCACATTTCCAAGTCCCCCTAGTTGGCCCCAACTCGGGTTTTTATGGCAACTCCTAAAGTTGGCCACGTGACGTTATCCTTTATTCCCCCACACAGGTGGCACCTTGGCAGATCATCCCCTGTCAGGGATCCATCCCCCCTCTGGCTCCCTCCATGTTAGATCTGTCATCACTGGTTTAGATTCCCAAACCAAGCCAGCGAGTTCCTGTATACCCCCAACAACAGTTGCCAATAACCCCGTCAATCTTCTCGATGTTTCGGAAACCCAGAATTGACATATGTACTGTTACTTCCGTGCTAAGTACTTCCGTTTTCCCTCTGATATGTTTATGACTGTCAAAGTGATATATGATTCAGCGCACTCACTTCCTCCTCACTCACCACCAAATGTGTATATGGGCTGACCTGATGTATCCCGTGCAGCTGTGTTTACTCTGGTAGTACGACTGTTGTGGCCTAGAAAATATACGCCAAGCAAACGTCGGTATTATTATCTGGTTAACTCATGGCGAGCTCGTGACATAGGCCCCCTCTTAAGAGAGTAGTCCATCTCACTCTTCTCCACCATGAGTTAAATCCAGATGATTCATTCCTCTTCTTCAGGAGCTGGGTGTCTTGACAAGAAGTCCGCTCCAACATTTTCCTTCCCAGGAATGTACTCTACTGTGAAATTATACGGTTGAAATAACAACGACCACTGCATCAAACGTGCGTTGAGCTTCTGAGAAGTAGCCAGGAACATCAGGGGTTGATGATCCGACTGGACTCGAAACTTAACTCCATACAAATATGGCTGAAATTTTTGCACTGCCCATACGAGGGACAAGCACTCCCTCTCGACGGTTGAATAATTCCTCTCCGCCTGTAGAAGTTTCTTACTTGCGTATGCCACAGGTTTCAAAACCGAAGCATCGTCTTTTCCTTCCTGTAACAAAGCGGCTCCAATTCCAATCGCACTCGCATCTGTTCTCAACACAAATTGTTTGGAAAGGTCAGGGAGCTGTAATACAGGTTTGCTGACCAAGGCCTCCTTTAACTGACTATAGTCATTCTCACATTCTGGTGTCCAAATGATTTGGTCCGGGAATCCCTTTTTCAAGGTTTCCGTCAACGGAGCTCCCAGTTCAGTGAAATGTGGGATAAATTTGTGATAGAACCCACACAACGAGAGAAAAGATCGCACATCCTTCTTCGTTTTAGGTCTTGGTGCATTTCTGATTTTCTCCAGGATCTTCTCTTCTGGAACAATGTGTCCTGGAGTGATGGTGTGACCTAGAAATTCCAGAGTCTGGTAACCAATCATGCACTTGGTTGGACGAGCAGTAAGCCCTGCTTCCTTGAGTCTATTAAACACTCTCTCCAAGGATTGTAAGTGGTCATCCAAGCTGTCACTAGAAATCAGAATATCATCCATGAAAGAGATGATGGACGGATCCTGTAACGGATCTAGTAAAGTCCTCATCATGCGTGTAAACACACTAGGTGCATTGCTGAGTCCAAAGGGCATGACCTTGAATTCGTAGTGTCCACTGGGTGTACTGAAAGCTAACAGTGGTCGAATCTCCGGTTTGACTGGTATCTGATAGTACCCCCGACTCAGATCCACCTGTGAAAAGTACCGAGCCTTATGGAGCCTAGCGAATAACTGAGTTGGATTCGGCAAAGGTTCCACCTGAAATTGTGTGTGACTGTTCAGAAGTCGGTAATCTATACACAACCTGTGTTCTCCACTTGGTTTGCGTAACAAAACTACCCCCGCATTGTATGGGGATGTGGATGGTGCAATCACGTCATCCTCCAGCAGTTTTTGTATTTCCTCCTCCAGGGCCTTTTCTTTAGAGAATGGCACTGGGTAAACCTTTTGGCGAACAGGCTCCTGTGTGGTCAAAGTCATCTCGAACTCAACCAACCTCGTTCGTCCTGGTTTATCAGTCAGTATCTCCTTATGAGACTTGAGAACCTGGGTTATCCTTTCCCTCTCCTGGGAGGTCAGATCAGGGTTCACTTGCACATCCCTATAGGTTTCCTGGTGTTCCAAGGGATATTCCCTGCCCTCGCTGGTTCCCACTTCTGTCTCCACTGCAACTGCCATTGCCATGAGGTGAGCTGCCTTGTCTCCGGGTCTCTCTTCGTATTTCCGCAAGAGATTGATATGGAAAATCTTCGACTTTCCCCGGATCCGGATCTGATAGTTGGTTCTGGATATCACCCTTTCCACGGGAAATGGTCCTTGCCAACCTATCTCCAGTTTGTTGTTTCCCGTTGGGAGTAGCAACAAGACTTTATCTCCCACCTCTAGAGATCTTTCTTTAGACCTACGGTTGTAGTAAGCCGCATGTCTTTTTCTGGCCTTTTTCAAGTTTTGATTTGCCAGAGTCCATCCCTTGTGGAGTTTTTCTTTCAGTTCCTCCACGTATTTGTAGGATGAGATCACTTCTTCTGACGTCCCCTCTTCAGTCCAACTCCTCAACATGGCTTCCAACGGTCCTTTGATTGGACGACCAAACAGCAACGTAGCGGGTGGTAGTCCTGTTGAGCCATGAGGAACTTCCCGATAGGCAAAGAGTGCTGATGGGATATATTCATCCCATCTATCAGGTTTTTCCTGCGCTAGTTTCCTGAGCATTGTCATCAACGTGCCGTTGAAACGCTCTACTTGTCCATTGGCTTGAGGGTGGTAAGGGCTGGTATGTATGTGGTTAGAGTGAAACACCCTAAATACCTCCTCCATGAGTTTTCCACAAAACTGAGATCCATTGTCCGTCAGAATTTGATCCGGAAAGCCTAATCTGGTAAAGGCCTCCATCAGTGCGTCCGCCACTCTTTTCAAGTCAATCGTGGTCAACGGTATGGCTTCACCCCACATTGTACAGCAATCCACCATTGTGAGTATATACATGTTCCTCTTCCTAGTCTTGGGAAGTGGACCCACGATATCGATGGCTACCCTCTCGAAAGGAGAGTTCATGATGGGCATCTCACCCAACACCACCGGTGCTGTCCAGTGTTTTGGTGCCACCCTCTGGCACTCAGGGCATGACTTCACATACCGACGCACATCATCTGTCATTCCCGGCCAATAGTAATGGCAGGAAATTCGCTGCATGTGGCGGCTATACCCATGTGTCCACTAAAGGAGATGGTATGCCCCATATGAAGAATCTGGGACCGGTGAGCTTTCGGGACGACCAACTGACCGTATAGGTTGTCTCCCCTTCCTGCTCTCCTGTAGAGTATCATATTCTTCATGTAGTACTGCCCCCGTCCTGGTGGATCAGCACTTTTCTGCAGCTTTTTGTAGCAAGGACGTAAAGTATCATCCTCACTCTGGGCAGTTCGTAGCTCCCCCGGCATTGGGTTAGTCACAATTGCTTCTGCCTCTTCCGTTTTTGTCTGAGAGCGAGTTTGCATTGCTCCCATATGAATTGGCTCCCTGGGCATTCCCAGAAAGACATACCGGCAACCTAGGATGACGGGAAAAATGGGATCGGTCAATACAGCGGCCTTGATGGTGCCGATGACGTACCTTGACCGAATCTCCACATTAGCAATGGGCAACTTCATGGTTACAGCACTCTTCTGTGCAGGCTGTATATCCAAGGTCTCACCTGTGAATTGTTCTGGATGTACCAGATCCGCAGAAATCACGGCCTCCCCGTCCAGTCCTGTGTCGTATAAACACTCCACTTGACGACCGTTAACATCTACCAATTCCACTACAGGTGGTTTTTCCTGGTCTTGAGTCTCTTCCTCGGCCTCGACCTGTTCGGTGGGCTCCACCTTAGGTTTTCCTGAGCACACGACGAATTGAGTGTCTCCTGACTTTCCCTTGCAGTCAATAGCATTGTGCGTATTCGACTGGCATTGGTTGCACCATTTCCCTGTCCTAGATTTTCTATTGCCAGACTTGAGTGAGCTCTCCTGGTGGCGAGCTTCCTTGTTGACCTTGGCATTTTCCGTGACAACCTCCTTGGAAGTCACTTGACATGCTGCGAAGTGAGGGTTCTTAGCCTTCGATTTGCAGTCCCTCGTATTGTGAGAGGGTGACTTACAAATTGAACACCACTTCTCCGACCACGGTCGTTTAGGTGTAGAGCTGGAAGTGCTCTTGCTTCCCTCCTTCTTCTTCTCTGAACTATCCTCTGATTTTTGCACATAAGGTTCCCACTTTTTTGTTCCTGAGTTTTTGGTTTTCTTCTTGTCATGTTTCTCTTGACTTTTGGAGTTGGTGGAAAGGTTTTCCCCTGCCTCCCCATGTACCTCGACGAACCGTTCTGCTAATTTAGTCACGAGGTCAATACGTTCTGCTCCTTGTTCTCCCAGGAACGTCCTGAGAGGTTTAGACATTTGCTTCTTCAGCTGGTCGACCACCATGAGCTCTTCCAGACTCTCATAGTCATGTGCGAACCCAGCCAAATCCATCCACTTGTGGAGATAAGATTTTAGACGCAAACTGTAGGCGGCAAACAACTCCCCCGGTTCTCGTTTCGCTGCTCGAAATTTTTTCCGGTAGGTATGTGACGTAACCTCGAATCGTTTCAGCAGAGCCGTCTTTAACTCGTCATAATCGTTCTCATGTCCTGGTGGCAGGCGAGAATAAACCTCGTATCCGGTCCCGCGTAAACCCTGGGATAGCTTAAGATTCCATTTGTTACGCTCCAGACCCATAGCAACTGACATAGCCTCGAAGCGTTGAAGATATTGGTCAATCTTCTCTTTGTCCTCCTCGTAGACCGCTAAAGGAAACTTCATAGCATGGTACCCATGTCCACCTACTGGTGTTGATCCTGGGATGGAGGAACCTCCAACTGCTCCCTCAGTTTCTCCATTAGATTGACTCTTGAGCTCGAGTTCCCGCATCCGGTACTCGTGCTCCCTCTTCTGTGCTCCTTGTTCAGCTTCTAATTTCCTAGCTGCTTGTTCAGCTTCAAATTTCCTAGCTGCTTGCTCAGCTTCCAATTTCCTAGCTGCTTGCTCAGCTTCCAATTTCTTAGCTGCTTGCTCAGCTTCCAATTTCTTAGCTGCTTGCTCAGCTTCCAATTTCTTAGCTGCTTGCTCAGCTTCCAATTTCTTAGCTGCTTGTTCCAACTCCATCCTTCTCAATTCCAGCTCGGCCTTTCGATCTTCCCTTTCTGCTTGACGATACTCTCTCTCCACTTCCTGTATGTAATCCGTTAGAGCAGAACCCCCCAATCCCATTTCTTCCCCCTTTGCCTTTAATTCTAACGTGGTTAGTTTAGGGGTGGCCATTATACAGAGAGGTAAGCTAGCAGGTCTAGTACAATATAACTGCAAATTACTATACAGATATATGAACAAGTACTATAAATCTAGATATTACTACACACAGCACATTCACTCAGTGACAAGAGTAGAATCAGGACCACAGACCTATGCAGACGTGTGAAGTGTGAACAGGTAAGATATTAATTAGTCCTAACCCCTATCCACATTCACTCTAGCTGGATTCTCCAAAATGATATCTCCCTCTTATAACTAGGGATCCCGTGTCAAAAGACCCCGTTGTCAGAAGATCCCACTGTCAAAAGTTCCTGTTTGCAGGAGATCTCGCTGTCCAAGGATTCCGTTTACGGGAGATCCCGCTGTCCAAGGATTCCGTTTGCGAGAGATCCCGCTGTCCAAAGATCCCGTTTACGAGAGATCCCGCTGTCCAAAGATCACGTTTACGAGAGATCCCGCTGCCCAAAGATCCCGTTTATGAGAGATCCCGCTGTCCAAAGATCCCGGACGAGCCCCCAATAATGTCGTGTCCTCCTTTACAGTGTCGTCCCTGGAGTGAAGAGAGTCGACACCCACATTATAATATTTTTTTCCTCTCAATATTCTGGAGAATCCACCAGCTTCCGTCCAACACACTCCATCAGCCTATGGACACCTTTTCCTATCACTCTCTCACTGTCGTACTATGCCCCCTTCTCATACTTCCCCAACGCAACATACTCAACAACTCTTGCTTCTAAAGATTAATAAAGATTAATTTATTAAAAGAAAAGTGTAACGTATATGAGACGTGTATGTTAAGAAAATGTGTGACGTGTTCTATAAAGTGTGTAGAATCGGACTCTCAGACAACAACCCAGTCAGCTGATCCCAGCAAGGATAGACCACAGCACGTTACGTCAGAACATGTACTTCTCACCCAGCGCCGAAACCATCCTGCTGGATACTGATTTGCCTCTGTAGAGCTCTGGTAATCCCATTTCATGAACATCCGAAATAGACACCGGTGGTATAAACAGTTAATCATGGACCGGTTGCACTCTACACAATGTCCGTTCCTATCGTTCATAAAAAAATGCACAAGTCCTTTGTAGTGTGTACACAGATTAATGTTAATTGTTACTGTACTGGATCCTCCCTCGTGTCTATCTAGCCTCAAGTATCAAGTCTTGTGTTCTATTACACGAGATTATATCACACTATGTAATTATTAGACTTAATGTTTTCAGTTCGTTACTACTGCCTGATGCTGGGTGGTGCATCAGTACGCATCACTCTCTTTGGTGAATCAACTTCCTTCTAGCTTTAGTTACGTTCTGTATGCAACTTTATTGATTGTTGAACTGGTGTTCTTCCGAATGGGATTGGATTCTTTCCCAAAAACTTGTTGAGTTTCCTTGGATCTGGTAGGGAACCTAGGATAGAAACAACACATCTGGTGATAGTACTAGTCACTGATCCTTTCGGCTGAGTGTAAGCCTATCACCTTGCTTAATGATCTTTAGCTAACTAGACTTAGTCATAGAGCAGATTAGCTACCCACCTAGAGCCGAATCAGGCTATGACAAAGAAAAAATCAGCAAACAGAATGCGGAACCCCGCCCACCAGGGACACCTACGGGGAGATCCCAATTATCCCTCATTACTCAATTCTCAACTAGTAAAGCTTATCAACACTTCACTAATCTATTCTTAACTAGCAGAGTTAATATCACTATTCTTACTCTAACTAGTTTCCACTAACAGTGCTAATCATCACACTATAGTTTAACAAGGCCACAGTCTATATTAAGTAGAACTAATATTATAATAGGTTATACCTTAAATGGCACTACTGCAGTCCTATCAATCATATCTACATCTGCCATTATAGGCACGTGTAAAATTAAGTCACTAATTAACACACGGTAGATATTATTTCCACTAAGCACTGCAGTGCCTTTGCACTCCGACTAGAGCCACATTTCCAAGTCCCCCTAGTTGGCCCCAACTCGGGTTTTTATGGCAACTCCTAAAGTTGGCCACGTGACGTTATCCTTTATGCCCCCACACAGGTGGCACCTTGGCAGATCATCCCCTGTCAGGGATCCATCCCCCTCTGGCTCCCTCCATGTTAGATCTGTCATCACTGGTTTAGATTCCCAAACCAAGCCAGCGAGTTCCTGTATACCCCCAACAACAGTTGCCAATAACCCCGTCAATCTTCTCGATGTTTCGGAAACCCAGAATTGACATATGTACTGTTACTTCCGTGCTAAGTACTTCCGTTTTCCCTCTGATA